>OZ002729.1:6677559-6929706 GCA_963924305.1 Polygonum maritimum | reverse complement strand
CTGCGAACCAGCTTGACACGGACGCGCTTCTCTTCGTCAATGACTACCACATTGAAGACGGAAACGACACAAGGTCAACGCCCGAGAAGTACATTGAGCAGATCCTTGATTTACAGGAGAAAGGCGCGCCTGTGGGCGGGATTGGGATCCAGGGTCATATAGATTCCCCTGTTGGCCCCATTGTATGCTCTGCTCTAGACAAGCTTGGGATTCTCGGTTTGCCTGTATGGTTCACTGAGCTCGACGTTTCGTCTGTGAATGATCACGTGAGGGCGAATGATCTGGAGGTGATGTTGAGGGAGGTGTTTGCTCATCCTGCTGTGGAGGGAGTCATGCTTTGGGGGTTCTGGGAGCTGTTCATGAGTAGGGAGAATTCCCATTTGGTGAATGCCGAGGGCGATATCAATGAAGCCGGGAAGAGGCTGCTCCAGCTGAAGCAAGAGTGGATGAGCCATGCTCATGGACATGTTGATGAAAAGGACGAGTTTGGATTCAGAGGCTTTCATGGCAGCTATCAGCTCGAGGTTGTTACGGGTGCGAAGACGGTTGTGAAGAAGACGTTCGTCGTCGACAAGGATGATTCGCCTATTGTGGTGAACATAGACCTCTAAACTAAGTTCACTAACACCAACACGGATGCTCTACTTGGCCACTTATGGATTGCTGATTATTGCTGTGTAGGCGAAACTGTTTGATGTTTGGTACATATCACGTGTGTAAAATATTTTCTTTCAAAAGTGTTGTTTGTGTTGTGATGTGCTTTGTATTCTCACTGTAAGTATGGTAATGAATAAAATCGATGGTGCTTATGTCCGGACTCCGGACTGAGTTCAAAACAAAGTAATCTCTTCACATATACCAAATTACCAATGCCATATGTAAAAAAAGAAGCTAAAATTGAAAATAAACAAAAAAGGGAAATAAAAAACTAATGGTGTTAACAGAAATACCTGTTCAAATTCCCACCGTCTGGTCGATTCTAGTAATAGAGTGGGAGTCTCTTCTTCACAGACCTCTCTCAAATCTCTTCTTCTACCAAAATTCTTCGCCAATTCGCCGATTTCCACCCGTAATTCGATGGCTACGGTACTGAATTACACGCCGTCTTCTGTTTTCCGGCAATCGTTGTCTAACAAGAGAATCCCCAAATCCAATTTCTGCGTCCAGGTAGGCTCGAGAGGGGATTCCGGCGCCGGAGCTTCTACGCCGGCGCCGATGTTCTCTCCGCCGCCGAACTTCAAGCCCCCGGAGCCGAAACGGTTCGGCGTCAGGCCTGATAAGATTTTCGACATACTCGGTGCTTCCCTTGCTCTGGTGTTCCGTTTAGGGACCGGTGTGTTCGTGTCAGGGTAAGTTCCTTTCCCTGTAGTTCGATGGAAGTTCTTCCTGTTTGCGTATTTGGTTTCTAATTTCTGGCTGTTGGATTCTTAGGGTTTGGAATGCATGCCTTTGGTTTTTTTTGTGGTTTAGATTTTTGGAGGATATGATATGGTATAGTTCATTTGATTATTGCTAGTGTAGGTAGGGTTTTGGTTATTTGGTGAAGGAAGAATGAAATTTGTTCTATTGCTTTCTTGGTGTAAACTAGCTACACCTTTCGATGAAGAAATGTCTTGCACAATGCATTGGAATGTACTAGATTTATGTCATTTCTCCTACAGTAACCTGGAGAACTTGATGCACTATTCATTAGGGAGAGGTATGAACCTTTGTTTATGATCTTTGAATCCATGGTGGATTGATGGCAGGTATTCTGGATCTTTTGTGTCAAAGGATGAAATTCCAGCTGGCCAGTATGCTCTTGATTTTGCTGGTACTCTTCTCACAACTTCAATTCATTCAGCATGTCTAAACTGGCCTGCCATTTGACATCCTGTTTGGCTTATGAGTTTTTCTTCTTCTTTTGACCATCTTCTGATGCATCATATATAAGAGTATGTGAAAATCATAGCATTACGCATGTTTTCTACTATGCTTCATTCAAATATATGTCATGATGAAATTGCACTGCACTTGGCAGAAGCTTGAAACTGGTTACATTTTCTTCTCATGTTCAAATTCTCAATTGTTTTCTCTAGATCTGAATCAGTCAGCGTGATGAATTCTGTTGCATGTGTACTTGTGTAGTATCCTAGTTACAATATATGCATGCATCCCAGTGTACATACTATTCATGAAAGTATACTTCCTTATTCTCTTTTAACATTTTTGTGTGTGTAGCTCAATGCATTATCTCATTAATGAATCTGTTTCTTGAGCTGAATCTAAAGGCTTTACGGTGAAGGAAACATCTAGGTTAGGTCCACGTCCAGAAAAACCAATTGAGATATACGAGTTTGAGGGGTAAATCATATTGACCATTCTTACAACCGTTTTCTTCTTGAGAATCACTATTCTGTTATTTATAACATTCACTGACTCTGGTTTCATCCATTGCTGCCTCTGGGACATGGAATGCATGGCAACTTTCAGCTGTCCATTCTGTCGAAAGGTATAGCTAGTTTGTTGAAATTCTCTTTCCATTTTCTTTATGAGGCTTGAATATTTTGTATACTTATTCCAGCTCTCAATCAACTTCCTCCCAGCTGCTAATGTACTGTTATTGCATGAGCACATCTTATATTCTTATAATTTTAGATTCGGATGAGATGTTTTTTTTTGGGGGGGACTTCTTGTTTCTTTTTTAATTCTTAATTGCTATGCATGCTCTGGCGAAATATGGTGACTTACACAGAAGACATGTCTGCTTTTCAGGTAAGGGAAATTGTTGCAGTATTGGATCTAGAAGTTCTTTTCTACCCGTGCCCTAGAAATGGTCCAAACTTCCGTCCCAAAGTTGGTCAGATGGGTGGAAAGCAGCTATTCCCATACATGGTTTGCCAAAGTTCCTTCTTATTTCACATTTTCTCTTAATGTTTTCTGTATTCTGTTTGAAAGTTGTAGTTGTAACTTGTAACATCCAAATTTCAGTTTGGAGAACTTCCAACATGTATCTTCATAGTTACAACATCCAGTTAACACCTTGTACATGTGATCTATCTATATAAGATATTAACCTCTTCCCTAATTGAAGTTGTAAGGTCACCTTAATATCAGTGAAATATAAAATGGGTCATATTCTAGTTTTTTTCATCTAAACTTCTAAAGCTACTTCAATTCTTACATCTCGGCCTATTCCTTTCTATCTAAGCCGTATTCCACTACTTGAGTCTAACACTCAAAATTCTTAGTCAAAGAAATCAACCGAATGATACATCAACTTAATACTACTCTTGATTTATATATGTTGTTCTTAATTATTCTGTTGCAAAATATATGTTTTACAAGTTTACCCAATGTTTATTTTCCAAGTACTGTGATTTTCACAAGTGTTTTTGTTGATAGGTTTCTTAAAAGTAACATATTGTTAATGAAGCTTCATTAATGGTTTTAAATACATCAACAAAATTTTGTTCAGGTTCAGTTTTTCTATGACCTTTTCTACAGCTGGCACAACAGTACTCTTGAACCTATTTCTTGCAAATCTCAACCTTCTCTTTCATTCTCTGTAGGTGGACCCAAATACTGGAGTTTCAATGTATGAATCAGACGAGATTATCAAGTACTTGGTTAGCAAATATGGTGTGTGGCATAACTGGTTCCTCTCGTAACTTTTCTATTTTAAATTAGTACCAGTTTGTGTAGTTCATTTTTGAAATATATCAATATAATTCAGTGTATTTCTTTCAATCTATTTGTGGAATCACAGAAGCAATTGCAAGAATTGGACCTTTAAGTTATCTGTCATAATTGTTTTAATCAAAATTTAAGGAAACATTCAGTGACGTCGATCATTGTTCTGATTTCATATCTTGAACCACTCCATGCCATTGATTTTAGTGATATTTTCCTTTCAGGTGATGGTAAAGTTCCTTTCACGTTGTCACTGGGACTAATAACGGTTTGCATCTTGCCTACTACTTCACTATGCAACATTCAATGTCCTCACATTTCCTCCAAATTTGAAACATCACATTTTGGTTTTACAGACTCTGACTGAAGGCTTTGCTTTGATTGGTCGAATGGGCAGAGTAAGCTCTTCTAAAGCCCTGTAGCTAGCATATTTGGCGTTGACATCATATGATAACATTGATTAGTGATTTATACTCCTTATATTTTTCTTTCTTGTATTGGCTTCCAGGGATCAATTTACACACCAGCTAAAATGCCACCCAAGCCACTTGAAATATGGGCATATGAAGTAATTGCATAGTTTTTGGATGTATTATGTACCAAGCTAATGGTGCCATCAGTTACCTAATCAAATAAGAAGATAATGTTAACTATGGCCGTCTTCTTCTCTTTCAGGGTTCTCCCTTTTGCAAAATTGTACGCGAGGTCCTTGTTGAATTGGAGTTGCCACATATTCAGCATAGGTATCTGATTTGTCCCCTCCATTTATATAGCTTTTACTCCATATTAAAAGGTGGGAATTATGTGAGATCCAAGAATAAATCCATAGAGAAAGTTATCAGACATTGTCAAATAAAGCCTTCTGGACACTTTAAGCTATTTTTATGGAGCTTGAGTTCGTTGAAAACTGGACTATCAAACTCAAGAATAAACGTTGTTTAATCTGTTTGTTATTGCAGCTGTGCGCGCGGAAGCCCTAAAAGACAGATATTATATGAGAGAGTAGGCACTTTTCAGGTAGAGCTCCTAATGCACACTTCTTAAGATGCGCATCAATACTGAAACTCAAAACTCAAAACTCAAAAGATACAAATCAAAATAAGTAATAGAATCTTCTTATGTCCACCAATTAGGTACCCTACTTAGAGGACCCGAATACGGGTGTGCAGATGTTTGAGAGCGCCGAAATTGTAGAATACCTGAAAGCAACCTATGCTATTTGATCCCAAATCACAAAGGTTCTCATTGAGAAACATACAGTGAAAGTATAACCGGTATTGTGTACTTGCTAGAGTTTGATTTTTCTATGTATTTTATTCTCGAAGATCTTGTAAGTAAGAAAATTAAGTGAAGGTTTCCTTGTAATACAATATTAGTGTACATGTAATTTATGCACCCCTGTTTCATTTATGCTACATTGCTACCCCATAAACTGCAATGTGTCTTAATTGGACAGATTTACCAAAATGTGATTACAAATCCATCTGACCCACTTGGTTTGACAGTTTTTAGGGTTAGAGTGAGCCCTTTTTGAGCCACAATCTAAAAATGTAAACAATTTTGAAGCTGTGAATGATTTAGAACTTCAAAACGTGTTCAACCCAAGAGTTATAGGATTATAGATAAACAATTCTTGACCTATATTAAAACTACCCAATGTAGGGACAGATTGAATTCCCAAATTGACTAGATTAATAGGTCAAACCCACTGGTTAGCCCAAATGGAGATGATTTTGGCCACACACTGTTTCATCTTTGTGAACACTTTGGGGTTGGGAAACAATATTCCTTTTGGGGTCTGAGTAAGGCAGGTGAACGTCATAGTCTGAAGGTCAGAGTTCAATTCTTTCTCTCACCCTTTTGCCATCACATGAAAAGGAAAAGTCAATTGGAAAAGTGTATGTATATAGTGCATCTCCACATGCTTGATCTAAGTGGGAATTTCATTTTCAACCATTGCTCATGTGATAGTGTAGGTGTGTAAAAAGCAATGGCAGCAATTGAGTTATGGATCAACTGTCCACTGCCTTTACCGGTGTGGTGGCTTTTCAAAGCCTCTTCTTTATGCTCACCTCCATATTCACTAGTCCTCATACTCCTCATCCCAATCCACTTCTTAAATCTTGAGATGCCTGTGTAAGGTATATTTGATCCTTCAAAAATGTGATTTTTTAACTCAAAATCGGCGATATTTAAATGCTTTGTTTGAACCCTAGATGACCCGGACCTGATCCAAGGTAAAACCCTAATAAGGCAGTGTCAGATGCGATCCAAACAGACCCTAAAGCTAATATTTCAATTGATCAATATCACACTTAGGATGAGCCTAATTAAAGAAACACAACCAACCCAAAGGAGAGTTTACTACATTATACAAGCACTCTCGCTTAGCCTCTATAAAAATCACTTGCCATTGTTAGTTGCTAAAAACAACTCAAAGGATTTGGATATTTCCTACTTTTGAACTGTCAACTCTATCTATTACCCAGTTCAGTGTATGTGACACAGAACTTCTGGATTCTGAGCATAAAATTATTGGTTGAGTAATAACTTGGTTGATCCATTATAGCATACATATGGATGGGTAGATCAAAATTCGGCCATCACCAAACAAATACAAAATAAAAAGAGAGTGTAATAGTGCTACTGTTTTGACCATTGTGGAGACCAATTTCTGAATTGGTTTTTGATTCTACTTTCAACAACTGTACTAAAGTAAACAAAATTAAATAAAATTAAAAAACATATATGTTGCTAGATTGATATAAGACCAAAATTTTAGGTCCACTGCTGCTTAATTATACTCTTAGATGGTTAATTTTTAGGGCATCTGTTTTGAGCTATTTATCACGTCTTAATGTTTGTCCAAAAAGAGTTTATGATAAACTTTGGCCGGTAAAGACTACAAACTTATTTTTTAAGGTGATAACAACTACTACTATGGATGGTTGTTGTGTGAAGTGTGCACTGAGAAGCAAATAGAAGGGGTCCTAGTTATCCTTAATATGAGCACTATTTGTGTGTGACAAAAACAGATGCAGATTTCAAATCTGAATCCATCATATATAATTGATGCTTGACTTATTCGGGGAAGGCTTTATCTTTTGTGTTGTCTATCTTGTGAACTACACATGATTTTCCACAATGCTTATGGCTTAGGGAATTTGTTAAAGCTGGAAAGTTCATGGGACTACTAATCTAAATTTGGGATTTGGCATTTGGACATTTCTATGCCTTTCTTTTTCACCCCTTTCAAAATAGTTTCGATTTTCTGGTACGAAATATGCTAACAATGTGTCGTATAAGCGTTTCATAATAGTATAGGTCGTATCATATATACACTATGAGACAACATCGACGACATATCTCATAGCACAAGATCTAGACTTTATGAATTGGGATTTTGACAACTTTCATTTTGATTTGTGACCTTCTGACCATGTTTCATATTCGCTTTTCACCAATAAAAAAAGTCATTTTTCTGATGTTTTAACTTGATTCGTAACCTCTTACTTGGTTTTTCGGCAAGGTATAAAATATTATTAATGTTTATTTCTATTTTTTTGGTTGAGGACATTGTTCATAAGAGTCAAACCTGTTATCTCTGGATATTACCTTTGTAAGTTTAACCGTTTGTCTAGATGTCCGAAGGTAATATTAGGGTTTATTATTAGCTTTCTCGTTTTTGGTCTAGATGGAGGTATTGTTCAACTTTAGTGATAACTGATAAGTCATATCTCATCTCAAACAAAGTGGTGGATCATATTGTGAAGATGCTATCTTCCGGTCACAACCAGTCTCAAGCAACACCCTAAGATTTCAAACATCTCATCATTTTAGATGCTCTAGAGTGTTGAAAAGTGATTCAAACTTCAGTACGTAGCACGTGTGATTAATTTACTTGGAAGTTGTTAGCTAGTTTTTAGCTAGTAATTAGGAGAGTCAAAATTAAAGTAGTTGCTGAACGTTGCACTTTGTTTATTTTAATTTTTAATTACTTCCACTATTTTAGGTTTGTTAGACGTGGTTGTTAGTTTAATCATCTTTATTTAAAGCATTGTAATCACTTGTTCTTAATTAAGAAGTTCAGCTCTATCTCTTGTGCTTTCCTCTTGCAAAGTGAACCTTCTTCCTCTGTATAAACCAACATTTGGTATCAGAGCCTACGGTTATTTCCAATTTCAATGGCCTCAAACACTTTTTCCATTCAAATTCCTATTTTCAAAGGTGAAAATTACCATTCATGGGTCATCAAAATGAAGTCTTACTTAAAGGCTTTGAGTTTATGGGAGGTTGTTGAGAGTGATGTTAATCCTACCCCTCTTTCACAAAATCCAACCTTACAACAAATGAAGAAGTACGAGGAGGATGTAGCAAAGAGACCCAAAGCTCTCTCTTGCCTACACTCGGCTGTGTCGGAGGAAATATTTACAAGCATAATGGCTTGTGAATCCGCAAAAGGGGCATGGGATACACTCAAGGAGGAGTTTGAAGGCAATAGTCAAACAAAGAAGATGCAAATTTTGAATCTCAAAAGGGAGTTTGAGATGCAAAGGATGAAGAAATCTGAAAATGTCAAGGAGTATGCAAGTAAGCTAATGTCTATCGTTCATCAAGTTAGACTACTCGGTGAAGAATTTCCTAACCAAAGGGTGATAGATAAGCTTCTTGTAACCCTTCCCGAAAGGTATGAATCAAAACTCTCATCTCTTGAAGATTCAAAAGATCTTTCGAAGATAACCTTTGCAGAGTTAGTCAATGCTCTTCAAGCTTTGGATCAAAGGAGAAACATGCGAGAGGAAGAAAATGAAGGTAAAAATGAAGAAGCTTATCTAGTAAAGAGTTCTTCAAATGGAAAAGGAAAAGTGCCTCAATGTGACCTTTGCAAAAGGGTTGGCCATAACGAAGACGATTGTTGGTACAAGGGAAAACCTCAATGTTACAATTGCAAGAAATTCGGGCATGTGAAAAAGAATTGTCGTTTCAAAAATGAAGATCAACCGTAGCAACAAATGTTAGTGCAAGAAGAAAGCCTATTTTAGTTGGAGAAATTTCTCCAAAAGGAAGTAGATGAGAAATGGTGCATCTACAAAAGAAAAAAAAAATGGTGTGGATGAGAAATGGTGCATCTACAAAGAAAAAAAATGTGTGGATGAGAAGTGGTGCATCTACAAGAAGTGAGTAGATGAGAAATGTGCATCTACAAGATTGAAGACTAGCCATGCAAGAACAAGAGTTTGAATCAAGGGAAGATGTTGAAAAGTGATTCAAACTTCAGTACGTAGCACGTGTGATTAATTTACTTGGAAGTTGTTAGCTAGTTTTTAGCTAGTAATTAGGAGAGTCAAAATTAAAGTAGTTGCTGAACGTTGCACTTTGTTTATTTTAATTTTTAATTACTTCCACTATTTTAGGTTTGTTAGACGTGGTTGTTAGTTTAATCATCTTTATTTAAAGCATTGTAATCACTTGTTCTTAATTAAGAAGTTCAGCTCTATCTCTTGTGCTTTCCTCTTGCAAAGTGAACCTTCTTCCTCTGTATAAACCAACATAGAGCAGTCGATTGACAGTTGAGTCCATCCCCGAATTCCTTTTCTTGTGAAAAAAAAAGAAGAAAAATTGATCAGTAGTCATGACTTCAAACTCAATCTACACGGAAATGTGTTAAGCTGTGTCAAATCTATTGCGATTTGCTTTGTACCTTAATGTTTTTTCATGTCTCGTACAAATATTTATAGACTATATATTAAGGCATAATGTCTTTTCCTTTTGTGCTTAGATTGATTCATATTTCCTATGTACATGGTTTGTAAAGGGCTCAAGGATATATTAAAGATTAAGCAGAATATTTAAAGTTGATCGATAAGACAAGATCAAAAAGGCCCATATTCATATGGTGTGACAAAATAAGCTTCATTTAATGGAGGGCAATTCTTTTCATTTTTGATGATATAACCCATTTTATCAAATGCTCTTTCGGTTGAGACAAAGGTTCAATTTATACAACTCATCCAAGCATTGAATTGTTGCACTCATCAATCATCATGCATGGGCCAACCACACTACAAACAAAACAATGTATCACGGAGTTTATGTGAAGTTTCTAAACCACTAGCTTGAATCTAATAATAGAGGGAGGGCATATCCAGAGACGGGGCCCTGAAGAGCCAGCTTGTAGGTGTGAGACCCTGAACTTGGGAGCTATACGTAGAGGGAGGGGCCGATCAAGAAAACGCTGGAGAGACAGTATAAGACAGGACGTCAGACATCTAGGGATTTCGGCAGATCTCGCAGTTTGCAGGGATATTGGGAGGGAGAAGATTCGCGTGGTGGATGGCTAGTCTTGAACCTGATCAGACGACAAGCCTTTATCTTTCGCTATGTCTGCCCATGTTTTTGTTGGTTAGGTGTTTTATTTCATGTACTTTTGTGATTTGGGTTTTGTTGAGTCAATTGCATTGCGTTAGGTGTTTTCGTGCTTTTGTGTTGTGTGCTCCGTGTGCTCCTGCATTTGTGGTAGACATTTCTAGCTATTGTTTTTGGGTCTTTTGGACGTTCCCCCCCCCTCCTCTACGTTTAGTCAGGGAGACCCCATCTTGACCCAGATTCTCATAAGGGAATTGCACCGGGTTTATTGTTGTTATATATATATATTAAAATAAAATTAGTCATTTTAAAACGGGAAATCTTTATACACATGTTCTCATTGTCGTTTTCGTGTCCGGATTTACAAGTAACTAGCTGTACCCGTCGTGCCATGCACGACTCGTGTTTTATAATTTTTTGAATATTATATAAATATAATATTAGTGTCAAAGATAAAAATTGTTAATAAATAAATTTTAAAAATATAATTTGCTAAATTAATTGTTAATATTAGTATTTTATAATTGATTTAGTATACTATACTAAAATTGATTTAGTATCAAAGATAAAAATATAACTTATTTAGAAAAAGGGGCTTCCATTTTAAAATTATTTTTTAAATTCGAATTTTTAGAATTATTTCGTACATAAATAGATTAAAAAGGTAGTTGAAAAGATAAGTTAATTAATATGTATCTTTTATAGAGGGAGATTCTAAAGATAGATCATATTGCTTTAAAGATAGATATTAGAAGAATAGAAAAAGGATAAAATTAAAGATTAGATAATTAAGGAAATTTTAAATACAAATATTATGTCTTCAAAGATAGATATTAGATGGGTAAGAAAAAAGATAAAATTAAAGATTAGATAAATAAGAAAAATAAAACTTATAAAATTGTTAATGAAGTGGGGCCAGAATTAACGTGGAGGCTCGAAATTCTCCGGCTTTAATATATAGTATAGATTATTAGGAATATATCTTTGTATATATTATTCTATCCTAATTGGTGTGTAGCTTGGGCCCTAAGTTTGGCTATTTGTGCCTTAAATATTGTAATCATATATATTGTAATCCCTCGTGAGAATACACAACACAATTGACTGCCTAATTTCTAGCATGGCATCAGAGCATTGATCCATATACAAAACCCTAAATTTTTTTTCTACCCACCGATCTGCCTTCCACCACCGTAGTCCGCCTCAACCACCACCATGGTTAACCCGGACGACGCTCAGACTTCCGCTGCCGCTGCCGCCGCCACCGCCGCGCAGGTCGCCGCCCTCCAACAGGCCCTTGCTGCGGCACAGGCAACGACTCCGAAGGTCAACTCTGCCTATTATTTACATCCATCGGACCACCCCGGTTTGACGATTTGCCCCATTGTCTTCAAAGGCGACAACTATCAGGAATGGTCCACCAGCATGAAGAACTCTCTCAACGCTAAGCGAAAGCTTGGTTTTATCGATGGTACCATTACAAAGCCAGACTCTTCTTCGTCTGATGCGGAGTATTGGTATACCATCAATTCTATGTTGGTCGGGTGGATCGTTCAGTCGATGGATCCGCCTTTGCGCTCGTCTGTCACATACTTTGAATCTGCCAAAGAACTTTGGGATGATCTACAACAACGTTTCTCTGTGGGGAATGGCCCTCGCATTCTTCAACTCAAGTGCGACATTGCTAATTGTCGTCAGAAGGGTCAGACACTCAGACTGTTGCT
The DNA here is from genome assembly GCA_963924305.1 of Polygonum maritimum. NCBI lineage: Eukaryota > Viridiplantae > Streptophyta > Magnoliopsida > Caryophyllales > Polygonaceae > Polygonum > Polygonum maritimum. The sequence continues at coordinate 6,917,944 of OZ002729.1, read as the reverse complement.
GCTTATTACGGTACTCTGAAGAAGCTTTGGGAGGAGTGAGCCACTTATCTTCCTATTGATGGGTGTACATGCTCCCATTGTACGTGTAATGCCAACTCCAAGTTGTCCAAGGCACGTGATGTGGAGCGTACTCACCAATTCTTAATGGGTCTCGATGATACTGTTTATGGGACTCTTCGTTCTAACATGATGTCTCAAGAACCGTTGCTTCCTCTTGGGCGCATCTATTCTCTCGCAGTTCAGGAAGAATCAACCCGGAACCTCGTCAAAGATCGGGAGTCTTCAACGACAGATTCCATGGCATTCGCGGCCAGTTCGTCATCCCGAGATGTTGGCGGTGATTCCTTTGTGGATCGCAAGCTATTGCACTGTACTCATTGTGGTCGTCAGGGTCACGACAAGCCGACCTGCTGGAAGATCACTGGATACCCGGACTGGTTTTACGAGAAACGCGGAACTGGCCGCGGCAACCCTACAGGCCGCGGGCGCGGGTCATCTACCGCGGGCGCGGATTCTGCCGCGTCTGGTGCTGGTCGCGGATCTACCGGCCGCGGGCGCGGTACTCCTGGTGTCGCGAATTCTATTCAGCATCAATCTGCCGGCGCTCTCGGGGCTGCAAACTCTGTTCAACAGCCCTCATCTCAGGATCGCCAATCTCTCGGTCTCACCAATGAACAGTTCGCTTCGATGGTTCAATTGTTTTCAACTCTAAATAGCTCTCCGGCTTCTAATGTTTCTGGTAAAGTCTCCTCGCCTTGGATTTTAGATACAGGTGCTTCTTATCATATGACAGGTGATGTCAGCTTATTACAGGACATGGCTCCTATCTCTTCTGTTAGTATTTTGTTGCCTGATGGCAACTCGTCTTGGCTCAACAAGCCGGAAATGTTCGGTTTGGCACTCGTCGGATCCAGCATGTGCTCTATGTTCCTGGCTTGGCTTGCAATCTATTGTCTTTTGCTTGTCTTACTGCTGATTTGAATTATGTAGCTACGCTGACAGCCCGCCTATGTGTTCTACAGGACCTAAGCTCGAGGACGGTGATTGGAGCGGGTGAGCAACGGGGCGGGGTCTATTGGCTCAGGGCGTTCGATTCATCTCCTCATGTGGGTCGTGTTTCTGCTGTGTCTAAGCCTAAGTTGTGACATGACAGATTTGGGCATCCTGCTTTACAATTGTTGAAATTTTTGCCTATGTTTTCTGATTCGTTTCTTTGTGAATTTGAACCTTGTGATGTTTGTTTTAGAGCTAAACAGACCAGACATGCTTTTCCTCTTAGCACTAATAAAGCAGATTCTATTTTTGAGTTAATTCATTGTGATGTTTGGGGGCCATACACTACAGCTTCTACTTCTGGTGCATCTTATTTTCTTACTATCCTTGATGATCACTCTAGAGCTGTGTGGGTTTATTTGATGAAAGCTAAGTCCGAAATTTGTGCAGCAGTTTTGTGCTATGGTCCGTACTCAATTTTCTATGGCTGTTAAACGTGTGCGCACGGACAACGGCACTGAGTTCTTACCATTGATTCCTTACTTTCTGACTAATGGCGTTCTGTATGAGACTAATTGTGCTTACACTCCTCAGCAGAATGGACGGGTTGAGCGGAAACACCGACATTTACTTAATGTTGCTCGTGCTCTTCGATTTCAGGCTGGCCTTCCTCTTGATCTTTGGGGGGAGTGTGTATTGACTGCTTGTTACTTGATTAATCGCACTCCCTCTCAGTTATTACAGGGCAAAACATCGTATCAGCTTCTTCATGGTCGCCAACCCAATTATAATTTAATTCGGGTTTTTGGCTGTCTCTGTTATGCTTCTCAGCAACCTCGGGATCGTAACAAATTTGCATCCCGTAGTCGGAAGTGTATTTTTATTGGCTATCCGAATAGTCAACGCGGCTGGCGCCTTCTTGATCTGGATACCAGGCAGAGTTTCGTAAGTCGCGATGTTACATTTCTTGAGCACGAGTTTCCTTATCTGTCGGCAGTTTCAGATAGTAGGCCTTCTGACTCATCATAGACACCTCTTGATTCATCTCCGGGTCGGTATGATGATGTGGAACCACCGGCTGATTTATCCATTACCGACGACAGGGGGAGTTCGCCGCCACCGGCTCCTGTAGTTCGTCAAAGCACTCGTCTCCGACACCCTCCAGCTCACCTACAGGATTTTATCTGCAACACTATACGCGCCCTAGACCCCCCTCCTGCTCCGCATTTCCCCGTCTCTGAATCACCGCCCTCAGGTACTCCGTACCCTATAGCAGCTTTTCTTTCTTGTGATAAATTTTCAGCTACACATACTGCTTTTTTGGCTGCTGTTTCATCTCTTCAGGAACCTACGTCGTACTCCGACGCTGCTCAGCATGCATGTTGGCGAGAGGCTATGTCCCAAGAGCTACAGGCACTTGACCGGAATCACACATGGGATCTTGTTCCATTGCCTACTGGCAAAACACCCATTGGTTTTAAGTGGGTATACAAAATCAAGCACCGTGCCGATGGTTCTGTTGAACGGCACAAAGCTCGTCTTGTTGTTCTTGGCAATCGCCAAGTCGAGGGCATTGATTTTCATGAGACGTTTGCGCCGGTTGCCAAAATGGTGACCGTACGTACTTTTCTCTCCGTAGCCGCCGTTAAGGGTTGGGAACTTCATCAAATGGATGTTCACAACGCCTTCCTCCATGGTGACCTTCATGAAGAAGTCTACATGCGGCCACCTCCGGGTTTTTCTACGACTTCTGGGCTGGTTTGTCGGCTCCGCAAGTCCCTCTATGGATTGCGCCAAGCACCTCGTAATTGGTTCTTCAAGCTTGCTGAGGCTCTGCGTGCTTTCGGATTCACACAGAGTCCGGCTGATCACTCTCTCTTTGTTTTCCAGCGTGCTTCTACGACTCTACATGTTCTTATCTGTGTTGATGATATGGTGATTGCTGGTTTTGATTCAGTTACTCTCTCTGTCTTTAAGAAGTATCCAGGCCCGGCCCGGAGGGTGTGCAACCCATCCGGTTGCACAGGGCCTCAAAATTTTATATGGCCTCAAATTAAAATTATTTTAGAGTACAAGTTAAAATCAAATTATTAAATAATAGAATTCCCACTTTAGTACAGCGGCCAAGCATTTAGCCCACAATAGAAGAGTCCCAAGTTCGAGTCTTACTAGGAGTATTTTTTTTCCTTGTTTAATTTTTTTACTTTGGAAAAAACAAAGTTCTAATTAATGTCTTTAATTTCCTTGTTTAATTTTTTTACATCGAAAAAAACAAACTTAATTAATGTCTTTAATTTCCTTGTTTAATTTTTTTACTTCGAAAAAACCAGAATTCTAATTAATGTGTTTATTAAAGAGAAAATTCATAGAAGCTCTTTGTCCAATACTTTACTATTAGTTGAAATAACCATCCCCAAACGAGTAATTAAACACTTAACGTGATAAAAAAAATAAATAAACACCTAAAGATTATTAACAATTTTTTTGACCTTATATATTAATTTTATGGATAAAAAATTCATTTGTTCACTATTTCGATCCTATCTTTCTACAATTGTATTACTATGAAAACTAATTATATTATTTGACCGAAAATTACTAATAAAAACTAATTAAAAGTTAGTAATAATTTACTTTTAAGTAAATTTAAACGGTTATAAAGTTAGCGTAGGCCGTACGGGGCCTCAAAAATCCATTGGCCGGCCCTGGAAGTATCTAAGTTCATGTTTTCACATGAAAGATCTTGGCCCCTTGAAATACTTTCTTGGCCTTGAAGTCGCCAGATCAGCTTGTGGTATCTATCTCTCGCAGCGCAAGTATGCCCTTGACATTCTCTCTGAGTCTGGACTATTAGCCAGTAAGCCTTGTGATTTCCCGATGGAGCAAAATCAAACTTTGGCTACGTCTACTAGCGTTGCATTTGAGCATCCTGATCGATATCGACGTCTTGTTGGACGTCTTATTTATTTGACTATCACCAGGCCCGAGATTAGCTTCGCATTACATGTCTTAGCCCAGTTTCTACAGCATCCGACACTTGATCACTGGCATGCTGCCACTCAGGTTTTGCGGTACATCAAGAGTCATCCAGGACAAGGCTTGTTGCTATCCGCCTCTAGCTCATTACAGATTTTTGCATACTGTGATTCTGATTGGGCGGCATGTCCTCTTACTCGGCGTTCTATTACAGGTTTCTTTGTCTCTCTGGGCGAGTCTCCTATTTCCTGGAAGACAAAGAAACAACATACTGTCTCTCGGAGTTCTGCTGAAGCCGAGTACCGCTCTATGGTTGCCGCCTGCGCTGAGCTAATTTGGCTCAAGTCTTTGCTTCGCTCTCTCGGTGTTCATCATTCTCGTCCTATGCGACTATTTTGTGATAGTCAGGTTGCCTTGCATATTGCTGCCAATCCAGTTTTTCATGAGCGAACCAAGCATATTGAGATTGATTGCCATTTTGTTCGTGAACAACTCGAGAAAGGCGTGGTCACTACGTCACACATTCGTACTACAGAGCAGCCTGCAGACATTTTCACTAAGCCTCTTGGTCGCCAGCAGTTTCAGTTTCTACTTCGCAAGTTGGGCATTCTTGCTCTAACTTGAGGGGGAGTATTAGGAATATATCTTTGTATATATTATTCTATCCTAATTGGTGTGTAGCTTGGGCCCTAAGTTTGGCTATTTGTGCCTTAAATATTGTAATCATATATATTGTAATCCCTCATGAGAATACACAACACAATTGACTGCCTAATTTCTAGCAGTAATCTATTACTATGGTTGACAAGCTAAGTATACACACATGAAGAGTGATTTTAGAATTCATCCAACGATGAATCCTTGGGAAAAGAGAAAATGAAGTCTTAAAGGCCTATTTGGATCGATCTCTGGATATAGGTCACATATCATTATATTATAGATATAACTAATATAGATCTCAAAGTGTAGCTAATAGTTTATATTCTAAGGTATAATTATACATGTACGTGAACGACTTTGCACTTGTCCGATAGCAATTTTATGTGCGCATTTTGTACGAAGGACAAATGCAAGGAGACATGAATGAAGAGATATGAGACAATAAACAGCCAATGTGATCAGAATAGAATGCAGAATTACTTATTTTTTTGGTTGAGGAGAATGCAGAATCCAGAATGCAGAATTACTTGAGCAAAGAGATATCAGACAATATTAAAACAACATTTGACCCCTTTGTAATTTTTTAAAAATTGATCTAAAAATGATTTTAAAAACGGGAAAGAAGCAATTTGAAGATCACGTGTATGGTGTACATTTACTAATTGCACCAAGCTAAGAATATTTAGGGTTCATTCTACCAAAAGGAATATTTAGGGTTCAGGTTGCAGTATCATATGCTTTGGCAATAGAAAGTGCGATTTTTGCCATACAAAATTTGGAGACATTAAAAATATAGGAATCGTCATTACATAAGATTTTTACACACTTTAATTGGATTTCGTTACTTGAACAAAAGGATATGAAACTAGTAATCAAGGCCCTCAAAATTTGCACTTGAACCCTCAACCAAAAAAAATTGCACTTTAATATCTCAAATATTACAAAAAATCTTATTTACAAGAAGAAATATATTAATTCCTAAACTATGCACGAGAAGAAGAGATATATTTCTTTTAGTAGATAAAAGAAATACAAAAAAATGGCAATGTAAAAGTGTGAAACCGATACCCCTATCCCTATAAATATTGCGCACATGAAATGAAATCAACCCAAGCCATTCATGGAAAAATAAAGCTACAAAACCATGAAAGGACCAACAATTAGCAAGAAAATGGCTTCTGAGAAGATTCTCTTCTTCCTTGGGATTTCTCTTCTGTTCTGCATCTCTTCTGCCTCTCCTGGTATTCTCATGATTTTCTTCTCAAGTTTTGATATTGTATGATGAATTTCAGTGTTAATTTGATGCTAATCCCCTGTTTTTCCTGAGCAAGCTAAGGCTCAAGTGCAAATTTCCAACTAATTTAGAGTTGAAACAGGGCAAATAGCAAGGCCGAAATTCAACTACTCAGACCCAAATTCATGGGGAAAGATTGCATCAGATTGCTCGCATGGGATGAGACAATCTCCCATTAACATCATTCCTAGAGAAACTGTTACAATCCGTTCACTTGGCCCTTTGTCCACCTTTTACCATATTCTTAACTCTTCTCTGCTTTGCAATGGCTTGTCTGTTCAGGTAATTAAGTTAGTTGCTTTAATTAGTCTCTCTGATTAACAAACTGATAAACCTCATTAATTGGCTTATAACTAAGGGTTAATGATCTATGGCCGCATTCAGGTGGCCGTTGAAGGAAAAAGTGAGCTTGTGATCGCCGGGAAAACCTACAAGTTCCTTCAAATGCATTGGCACACGCCTTCCGAGCATCGGATTAACGGTATCCGGTAAGATCCTGCAAGTTCTTAGACAATAACACTTTATAAGGATATGTAGTTTTAGCTTGTTAAGAAAAGCTATATGATTGATTGTCTTACTATATTCTTAGACCATAATGAATGGCAACATATGACTCTTTTGTTAAAAAATGGCGTTTTTGTAGATTTCCGGCTGAGCTACATCAAGTACACAAGGCAGACGACGGCTCCATCTCGGTTGTATCCATCCTCTATGAGTACGGGAAACCCGACCCCATCATTTCCACGGTACGTTTGTAAACGCCATCTTATGCTATTAAAGTCTAGCGTGCCCACAAAAAAAAAAACAGATGGACGTGTCTGTATGTGCGCACATGTTAAGTTTTTGTTTTGGTCATTATGATTCTCGATGTGAGATCCATTCTTCCTCTTAGTTTAATCGTGGTGTATATGCACACATGTATAGATTACGCCCTACATCAAAGAAATGTATAAGAAAGAAACGACGGGAGGATATGCCAAGGAAACTACCATCCCGATAGCGAAATTCCCGTCCATGCTCATCAAGGAGTTTCATAACACGTACTATCGTTACTCGGGCTCTTTCACCACTCCGCCTTGTACCGAGATTGTCATTTGGAACGTCATCTCTAAGGTACTTACTCACATACGTACGTATATATCCATATAGACTGAGCATCTGTGTATCTAGTTAAACGATTTAACTTCTAAGGGTGGTATTCAGAAGTCCTGGTTCTACTCCCATGACAAATGCCCTCGACCAAAAACGTATATATTACTATACGAAAATTCTGTTATATGTACATCACTAACGCGCTTAATAAAAAAATGTCAGGCAAGAACAATAACAAGGGAGCAAGTTGGGGAGTTAAGAGAGCTTCTTGAGAAACATAACAAGAGGAATGCAAGGCCTGTACAGCCATTGAATGGCCGAGTCGTCCATCGATTTGTGTGATTTTCTGGCATTGAATGATCAATTGGCTCATGTTTGTTTTTCTATGTTGCAAATTTTAGGCCCAATAAGAATCTAGTTTTAACCCGAATCTGAATATGGGTTTAAGAATATACAACCCGAACCGATAACCTAAATTTAGCATACCCACCAGTAAACTAATCTTGCCGAACCGTATTCAACCTGGACTCGAACAGAGTCGAACTCGACCGATCCAACCACAGAAATTGTTTCAAACCGGTCACTTGGCCCTTTGTCCACCTCTTACCAAATCCTTAATTCTTCCTTGTTTTGCAATGGCGTGTGTGTTCAGGTAATTAATTACTCTAATTGATCCAATTAACTAATAACCTCATCGAGCTTATTAGCTTATAATCTATGTTACAAGGAAACGGAAAGAGAGAACGTATCATATTCATGATTTTATAGTGAACGAGTTTTTGGGTTACCATTAGAAATGGGAATTGGAAATGGAAAGAAAATGTATCATATTCATAATTTTATACTAAGAACGAGTTTCTGAGTTACCATGGAAAACGGGAATCGGAAATGGAAACGAAATGGGAAGAGAGAACGCATCATATTCATAATTTTACACTAAGAACAAGTTTCCGAGTTTTTGGGTTTTTGAGTTACCATCGGAAACGGGAAACGCTACGAACTAAGATTTGATTATGGGCGCAGGTGAATGCTCAAGGAAAAAGTGAACTTGTGATCGACGGCAAAGCCTACAAGTTTGAACAAATGCATTGGCATATGCCCTCCGAGCACCAGATTAACGGTGTTGTGTAAGGTCCTAGAAACCCTATGTTTGGGTCACAAATTCAATAATATTAAATTACATTAAATGTATGATTTCGTACAATTTAATTTAGTAAATTTGCGACCCAAACGAACCTTCTTACATAAAGATATAGTTTTAGCTTGTCAAGAAATAATGTGTAATTGTCTTTGTAATGAATTATGGGTCAAAACTACGAAATACTCCGTATTATAGTTTTTCAAATTTTCGTGCTATATATATAGATTTCCGGTAGAACTACACCAACTACACAAGGCCGAAGATGAGTCTGCGGCGGTTGTAGCAATCCTCTTCGAGTACGGGGAACCTGACCCTATCGTTTCCGCGGTACATAAGTATACAAACTTCATCTTCGATCTTATATTGTTAAAGTTCGGTGAGTCAATAAGTGGAAGGATGTGTCGCTATTTGATGCTATTGGATTACTGATCGAATTGGATTGTTATAACTCCTAATTAACCCGAGTGGCGTTTTCGTATGCGCAACAGGCTCTTCCTCCCCATTTTAACTGTGGTGTATATATATATATATATATATATATATATATATGTACAGATTACGCCCTACATCAAAGAAATGCATGAGAAACAAACGGCAGAAGGATTTGACGAAGAAACTACCATCTCGATACCGAATTTCCCATCGACGCTCATTAACGAGTATCTTAACAGTTACTACCGTTACTCTGGCTCTTATACCACTCCACCTTGTACCGAGGTTGTCACTTGGAACGTGATCCCGAAGGCACGTACATACGTACATACATATGTACTAGATGCATGGTACACGTAAGTACATTTTGTTATATGTATATGTATATAACTAACCTGCTTAATACCATATGTCAGGCGAGAACCATAACTAAGGAGCAAGTTGAGGAGTTAAGAGAGCTTTTGGGCCAGGACAACAAGAACAATGCAAGGCCTTCACAGCCAATGAATGGGAGAGTCGTTCAGGGATTTGTATGATTCGAAAGCTTGAATGATCAATTAGTTAGTAGCCAGAGCCTGGAGCCAGTTGATCCTTTGCATGGGTCTAGATGTATGTACGTAGTCATTTGAAGAACCAACTATGCAGGGGCAGATCAAGAAAGTCTAATTAGTATAGGTGAAAACTCTACATTTTTTTTTGGTCAAAATGAAAACTCTACATTTTGCATGTGAAGACTTACGTTCAAATCTCACAGTCAACCAGATCGATTGACACCAGGCCCTCGGCCTTTGAAACATTATCTGAAACAATATAAGCAATTGAATCGATTGCTCTCTGACGGAACTTTTCCTCTTCGTATCCTTGGTACGAAATTGCCACAACAAGATAGATCGTTGTGCATTTCAAATGACCTTGTGATTACCCCAACTCCGACAGGTTGCTTTAAGCATGAGATTTTATGCTTTCATCAAATAATTGAGGCTGTGCACTTTCTTAAATTAAATGTTTTGATCCTGTTTTTTCTATGTTTTTTGCTGTTGCCCTTGATCTTTTGGTCGGGGCCTGTTGCTCTTTTTTGGTGTCCTGAACCTTTGTATGAAACTTACTATGATCTGGAAGCAATGAAATTTGATTTGAAATTTGCCATATTACACTCTGGCTTTGCTATGTGCGTGCAACCCAGGAATCTAATCCTGCTCAATTCTATTTAGGTGTGAAAATTGCTCATCGAATGATTGAAAATGTAAATTGTGATGACATGTACTGCACCATAGTAGAATGTTTACTCATTGCAAACATTTATGGGACTAGAGCAATATATAACACGTCAATAGTGTGCTTTTGGTTAGAAATTTATGTGAAAATTGATCTTCCATTAAGTGAAGACAAAAGTGAAATTTTTGTGACCTGTGTTTTTAATTACTGTATTAAGAGAAGAGTTGGGCATGAGAATTTTTTCCAGACAAAAATGAAGAGCAGAGTTAGCTTGAAAAACGTACAGATCGCCCCTATACACTTGATCATTTCTTGTCAACAAACAGTGAGAGCTCCATATTCCACTCTTACCTCCAGATATGTAGTTTTTCTCAATGATGGGTATTGCATCATGAATGGGTACAATTGTGGTAGCTTTGAACTACTGCATTACGAACCTGTTATGATATTGCAATATAAAATGGATGACAATGCCACTAAAATAATCATAATACAGGAAAGCTTATGAAATACCCCATACATATTAAAAGGATTGAAAATTGCCACAAGCTGAATCAGGTGAGTGCTCGGGCTATCACATTTGGTCCAAAATGAATATCGGATATTGGAACGTGCGGGGAGTCCGCCGGAAAACTTTTTGGGAAGAAATATCTTACATAAGGGTGAAAAATAAGCTCCACTTGTTATGTTTAGCTGAAACCAAAGTGCGTGAACAACCCCATGAACTGGCCATCCGCAAAACGGGCTTTCACGACCTCACCTTTGTCCCGGCTAACGGTACGAAAGGGGGCGTTTGGCTTCTTTGGAACTGTAAGAACATAACCCTACAATGTACCCTCCTTGAATGTCACCCAAATACGATTATTATTAAAATTGTAGATGCTAATACATCATTTCTAATAATTTTCTTATATGCTCCATCTCGCGAAGAACACAAAGATGAGTATTGGGAGTCCCTACAAGCGACCATTGTCAACCACAATTTTCCAGTGGTCGTAGTAGGTGACATGAATGAAATTGATAGGGATTCTGACAAATCGGGAGGTCCTCGCCCCTCCCTGGCCCGCTTTCAAAGACTGTTACAGTTTAAACATGAAATGAATTTGCTTGACACTCGGACTACAGGTTTCCCTTTCACTTGGAGGACGCGGTCGACAGGAGCAAATAACATTTTTGAAAAATTGGATCAGGTACCAATTCACCCGGTGGTTGCCCAAACTTACCCGACAATGGTAGTCCATCACCATCCCTTTACCACCTCAGATCATTGTCTCATCACTTTCTCTCTTGGATCGAGAAATGGCTCACCAAAGTTGCCTTTCAAATTTGAAAATGCTTGGACTACCAACCCGGATTACGAGAAACTAGTTAAGAAAGTGTGGAGTTATCAGCTCAAAGGATCGTATATGTATAAATTAGCTGCAAAACTGAGGCTCCTGAAACGATATTCGAAGAGTTGGGCAAAAAACAAGGTGCATAATAATCTTGAACAATTGAAAGCAACCGAAGAAAAACTACAGCAATTGCAACAGCTAGCCCTGTATGATCCCACAAATAGTGATGTGCAATTGAGGTTGCAGAGACACCAGACGAAATTTGCGTGCCTTTTAGATTTCCAGCACAAGTATTGGAGACAACGGGCCAAGTGTAAGCATGTAGCCAATGTGGACAGAAACTCCAAATATTATCAATCTGTTGTAAAAATTAGAGCCTATAGACAACGGACGAATGTTTTCCAAACTAAGGACGGCCAAACACTCTATGATCACGACGATATAATTAAGCAGATAACTCAAGAGCTAAAGCAGAGATACCAAAAGAGCACTTCTTATCAAACTAGACAGGATGATCTGGGGGTGATCCCGGGTATCCTGTCTGATCAAGACAACGAGCTACTCTGAGCGAAACTGACACAGGCTGAGGTTAAATTCGCAGTATTTGAACTTGCATCCGATAAGACCCTTGGACCTGATGGTTTTCCGGCGGATTTCTTCCGAAAATATTGGCACATTGTCGGAAACTCGCTAACGTCAGCTGTCCAGGCTTTTTTCCACTCTGAGCAAATGCTAAAAGAAACCAATCACTCTTTCATCGCACTAATTCCAAAGACGGAATCCCCGATAAATATTAACCACTTCCGGCCAATCAGCCTGTGCAATACGACGTATAAAGTGATAACCAAGATCTTGGCAAACCGCCTCAAACCGATCCTCCCGAAAATTATAAATCCCCTCCAAGGGGCGTTTGTAGAAGGAAGACTCATTCAAGACAATATTTTGATTTCCCATGAGATTTTTCACTCCTTCCACAAGAAGAAAGTGGGTAAAAAAGGATGGATGGCCCTAAAGCTAGATATGGAAAAGGCCTATGACAAATTAGATTGGAATTTCATTAACCAAATTCTGCTCAAATTTGGATTTGCAGAAAAATGGATTCGATGGGTAATGACGTGCATCTCTACATCCTCCTTTTCTGTATTAGTTAACAACGAACCTGGTGAGCTCTTCCAACCGTCCTGTGGGATCCGTCAAGGTGACCCTCTTGCGCCCTTTATCTTCGTCATTTCCATGGAATATCTAGCCAGGTCCTTAAAACTTAGATCCAACCAATCGGGAAAGCAGATAGGTGTCCAACTAACGAGGAATGGCATGAGGATCCCCTTCCTGAACTTTGCAGATGACACTTTAATCTTGGCGGATGCCTCTGTGGATAGTATGAATGCGATAAAGGAGATCCTTGATGACTTCACAAGGAAATCGGGCTTAGCCATCAATTTCCATAAAAGTACGATGCAGACGTCTTCAAATGTAACGAAACCGCATGCAGTGTCCCTTGCGAGTATCTTGAACCTTAGAATAACGACTGATATGGAAAAATATTTAGGCATCCCGATCGTGAGAGGACGTGTACGTAATGCAGTTTTCTCAGAAGCAATACAAAGTCTCAAAAAGCAACTGGCTAAATGGAAGGCGAATACTCTGTCTCAAGCAGGAAGAAAGGTCTTGATCCAAGCTAATCTGCAGTCCAAAACAAACTTTCTTATGCAGAGCTTCTTGTTGTCTAAAGGAGTTCGGGAACAAATTGACAAAATAAATCGTGATTTTTTCTGGAATAAGAATAATGACAACTTCCATCCCCTTATCAGTTGGGAGCGCATTTGCTCTCCTAAAGCAAATGGTGGGATGGGACTGAGAACTGCGGAGGTCTCCAATACGGCCCTCCAAATGAAACTACTTTGGAAAATATTAACGGAACCAACCAACCCCTGGGTTCGCGTGGTGACTGAAAAATATCTAAGAACGGAATCTATCATGACAATTGAGAAGAAAACTTACTCCTGGCAGTTCGGCCGACTCCTAAATATTAGAACAACTTTTCTCAAAGGTATCAAGTGGCAACTTGGCAATGGAAAACGTATAAATTTCTGGACTGACCCATGGCTTGATAACGCTACCCTACGACCACACCTTCAGAGTGATGGCATAACGGCAAAGGTTTCAGATTTCATTTTGGACGACAAAACTTGGGACATCCAAAAGTTGCAGGCTCATCTCCCACAACACGTTGTGGACCGAATCATTCAAATCTGCATCCCGATCTTGGATCAGGAAGACAAGGTAATCTGGACACCATCCCCGGATGGAACCTTTTCTGTCAAGACGGCTGTCCAACTGTGTGAGAACACAAGGAATCTCCCTAACCAGAATATGGATTGGATTTGGAAGCTGAGGGCTCCTCCAAAAGTGCAAAACTTTGTCTGGAAGGCTTGTGCGGATTGCCTTCCTACAACTGAACGTCTGAATAGGTACTATGCACGAGTGCCTAGTACTTGTTCCCTGTGTGATACTACAGAAGAATCTGCTAACCACCTCTTATTTGAATGTGAGAGCACCATTACCATGATTCGGCTCCTTGAACAACGTACTGGAGTACGGCTTGGGCTTTCTAATGGGGGTGACCTGAATCACAACATTCTCCAAACAATCAAGGCGAACAAAGGAGACACTTTGATTGTATTCCTTTGGTGGACTATTTGGATGCACCGTAATAACCGACTTTTCAACATGGACAGGGCACTAAGAGATGAAAAACCCTCGGACCTGGCTCTTTCTCTTTACTTGCAATGGCAGATGGCGGAGCAACAAGAGCGCAAACCAACAACAAGGCGGAAGAGACCAAAAACCCCATCATGGAAGAAACCTGACCGAGATTGGATAAAACTAAATTTTGATGGATCCCGAAGATCCAACTCCTCCACATATGGGGGATACATCCTGAGAGATGGCAACTCCACAATTCTTGCCTTGGATCGACGGAAGTTGGCCGCCCCGTCCATCCTCCAAGCTGAAGCTCTGGATGGGATTAGGAAGGCGAGATCCCTCAATATAACAAAGCTAGTAGTTGAAGGCGACAACTTATGTGTAATTAATAGAATCACGGGGGTATGGTCATGCCCTTGGGAAATCCAGACAATTATTGGTGATATAAAAGGCCTTCTCTCTCTTTTCGAGGAGGTTCGTGTGTTTCATTGCTACAGGGAGAGTAATAGAGCAGCAGATTACTTAGCGGCCAGGAACGCTGACCCACAACTCTTATTTGCCTGCATAATGATAAAGTGCGAACCGCAGTTCTGGGAGGAATGCTTGAGAACAACTCTTGGACTAGGTGAAGGAAGAATTCGTGAAGCTAGAGACTTCTTACAGATCATCCGATTAGATGATTTAGGCTGGTCCTACCCAAATTAGGAGGCCTAGTGTTTTCTCTCTTTGTAAAAAAAAATCTCACAGTCAACCAGCTTTCTCTCTAACTTTTATAGGTTTGTTTTAATTTAATTTCTTCTCTATCTTTTCTATGAATTACAATTTTACCCCGTATTTTTTATAACTTTAATTTTTACTTTAGAATTTAGCCCACCCAAAATTTATATCCTGGATGGGACCTGCAACTATGTTAAGATCTTTTAAACATGCAAAAGATTTTTGTCGTAATCAATTATGTAAGGGTCATATTCTTGAGTTTAATAAGAGGTCGGATTTAGAACTGATCATGTATGAGATTTAGCAAGGTAGATCTAAATTTATTCATTATCCGCATAATCAACGCCACCAAATTTCACCAAGGTAATGAAGTATTTAAGGCATCATTCAAATCCAGCTAACAATTTTAGCATGAATACAAAATGAGCGGGTCGGCCATATCTTTCAAAGGTTGTAACGAGAACAATAAATAGAATCGACACAGAGATATCTCTCAAATGCTGTAACAAGAACAAAAAACAGAGTCGATACAGGAATTTACGTGGTTCGATAACAGTGTATTACCTACGTACGTTTAAGGGCAGAGACGCAATATATTATTATGGAAGAAAGAATTCAAATTACAAAGTTCTAAGTATTTTCAAGAGTTTATATAGAGACTTAAGAAGCTCTAGTTATAAATATGGGTCGCAGACTCAAACAGATTGCGATAGGCTCAGAAAATAGAAAGCATTGTATACCGTTTGGCTTGGGGGCTACTCCGCCCTCCGAAGCTCCCGGCCAGGGAGGCGCATCGCCCTCTGAACCCCCTAACTCGTTGACCGGTCAACGAGATCCCCGTGACCCCTGTTGTCGGTCAAAGTATGTGATTCAGATTCAAGACATATTATTATAGGAAAAATGACTCAAAATAATCCTAAGTATCAACTTTCAACCAAAAATAATCCCAAATTTGAAAATCATCACCAACGATCCGAACTATCACAAAATTAACCAAAAATGATTTGCAATCATTTTCCGACAAGTTTTCCGGTGGAAGCGATGATATGGCCATCGAAAATATTTCAACCAAGTGTAAAATATTCATTTGTTATGCCAGATTTTTGATCCCCGCATCATCAATTCAACCGGAAAACTCGTCCAAAAAAAGTTCCGGATTGTTTTTGGTTAATTTCATGATAGTTCGGATTGTTAGTGACGATTTTCAAACTTGGGATTATTTTTGGTTGAAAGTTGATACTTGAAATTATTTTGAGTCATTTTTCCATTATTATATTAACATCAACATCACTGACGATCTACAAAAACCTAAGATGAATGAGCTAGGTTGCAAAGAGCAAGATGATTCAAATGGCCGATGATAGTTTTGTTTTTGTTTTACATGTTTTTTTGATCATGTATATATTGAAGATCAGGCCTTACTTAGCATGTGTTTTTTGATGGTATCATTAATTAGTTTGAATGTGCTTTTAATAATATAAATTTAGTATAAATCCATTTCTTAATTGATCTAAGAGTTGCACTTATAATTATCATCTGTTTCTTGACCCATCTTATATTAGATTCGCAATATTCAACTTGATAGACTTGTGACGAACATTCATGCACTAGAAGTTTGTAGAAGTTAGACAGTGCCGGAGCTGAAGCATGTGCAAGATTAAGGCAGTTTCAAAACAGAGCGTTTAAAAATAAATGAAATCAATCAAACTTCCAAATAACCAAACTCTTGTTTAGATTCTCTTCTAGAACAAAAAGATTAGATAGACATTTGAATGGACTTCCTTTTTAATGCTTGCTTCTTCAATAATAATTTAATAAAGATCTTAAACATCTTTTTAACTAGTACAAACCCCGTACCATGTACGGGTAATGTAAATATAAAAAGAATTAACCGATTTGAGATCGAATTGTGATACGAATACGCTTTTAACTCCGGAACTTATAAACCAAATCCGATAGACCAAAGTCCGAACTTATTGACCTATATATGTACTTTTATTCATACTATTTTAATTCTAAAATAGTTCTATTCAAATTTTCAAATTTATATTATTAATGAATATACTATTGACACATGTGAAATTTTTTCACTATTCTTCAAGATTCAATAATAACAAAAATGTATACTACTGTAATTAATAAGATTTTTCTAAAGAATATAAAAGAAAATCACTTGAATTTCCTTATGCGTATAAGGATATATAATTGAGTAAGATATTAAATATACATAAGGAAATTGGATAAGATATCAAGAAGATATATAAGTTATTTTTTTGAAAATCAATGCAAAAAATAAAATCATTATTTTATTTATGATTGATGACGTGGCGCAAATTTTAACAAAGCCTTGGATTCCGCTTTATACTGTATTATAGTAGATATCACTGCTAATTCTAAGCTTCATCACTTCGCTAGTACTACTCAATCTAATTCTAATACTAATGTATTCTTATTCTTTCTTTTAGTGATTCATTTGAACTCGGGTTTGTCTAACGGTGCAGATCGCCCGTAACCCAGACTCGTACCATGAGTCATATGATTTGTAATTATGGGTAGCCACAACGGGTTATGATATTATTTCTTTTCTTTTCGATATGCACTCAATTTATTGTAGAATTCCACACTCGGCCTCCACGCTTCGCCCTACGCCGGCCGTCGCCAATTCACCTCAAGCCTCCCCATCAACCGCTTCTCCCTAGTAGCTAGGCCTATCCTTGGCGCTTGCCTCAATTCGATGCTCTCTCGCCTTCGTAAGACATATGTAACCTCGCTCATCTTCGTGCTTCGACGCTTGTCTTCGTGCAACCTCGCTCATCTTCTTCATACGACGTCACTCACTCGCCTTCATACGTTGACCTCGCTGGGCGCTTGCCTCAATTTCGATGCTCTCTCGCCTTCGTACGACATAAGTAAACACATGTAATGGGTCAAATTGATCCGTTTGATCAGGGTCAACCCGTAACCCGTAAACTGGTTACGAATCGGGTCTCGAGTCAAGTTTTTTTGTACAAATGGATCGGCTCGAATCGACCCGTTGAACACCCCTAATTTGAACCATCGAACTGAATATTTATAAACCCATTTGGATAAAAACTTTAAGTAAAAAAAAAAGTAAAATTACTTATAAAATAGGGAACCTCTTAGAAAATCATCCTAGATATAACTATTTATTTTAACCATTTGTTAAAAAAAATCATTATCTAAAAACCACCTTCGATCATTCACTTGTCTCATTAAAAGAGTAATTAATTATCCTTTTGTTTTACAGGTTGAATGCAGAGAGCAAGTCCAAATTAAAAGTTTCTCCGGCCAAAACGTTCTTTAAAATGGGGAAACAAGAGATATATTCTTCAAAGAACTATTGATTAACTCCACCCGCTTTCTAGTAGGGAGAATACTACATTTATCTTCTCCAACAAAAGCCTTAAAATAAATAAAAATATAGGCAATGAATAACTTTGGAGAAATTTAGAGATATACTACTCTTACTTAATTTGGAGATTTTTCACATTTTAAAGAAGCATACGGAGAAACTATTGGAGTCTAAACCACCCATAAATCTCCAAATTTGAAGTTTTTTTAAAAAATGAAGCATCTAATGAAGATGCTAGCTAATTTCTCATCGATCATCCCAATACATACAAGTAATAGAAGATGAAAACCCTAAATTGGTCACTTCAGCCCCATTTCAATTTAATTTACTCAAGTTTTTGCTAGATTTGCTCTTGTTTTTTGGTCGAAAGATTTGCTCTTGTTTATAAATGGGGTAGTTTCATAGAAAGCATTTAGACAGAAAATAGTTAATGAAAAGTGATTAACCAATAGAATAAATATCCTATGTTGATCTAGGATTTGAATAAATATCAGGGTGGGCTGTATTAAACTAAAAACAGAGTAAAATAATTTTAAAAAAATTTCAGTGTTTTTAAAGTTTTCTAGACCTCTAAATATAATAGGAAGAATAATTAACTAGTAGATAGATAAAAAAAATTATATACAATTATAAAAAAATGAATTATTTTGATTGATCATGGTCTTCTTTCAAGATTTTAGGCTTTAATTTTTATAAATACAATCAAATTTAATTTATCGATAAAATACTAAATTATATATTTTTATTTTTAAGAAAAAAAATAGGGTGGGCTGGAGCCTACCCCAGCCCACCCATGCATCCGTGCTCGGTTGAATTCGAGATCTTTGGTTAAAAGAGTGAGTCTCTTACCAACTATATTTAACCCCTATGAATCTCAGCTAGACCTGTCAATCAGGTCGGGTCGGGTCGATCCGGATTCAGGTTGAGTTCGAGTTCGGATCAAACGGGTTACAAGTCAAACTGGGTCGGGTCATTACGGGTCAGGTCAACCCAACGGGTCAAGGGCATCAATTTTTTACCAAAATTTAAATAATAAAATATTTAATATTTTAATAATAAAAATAACATAACTTTCAAAACACCTTTTATATATTGTAATATATAAAAACTATAAAAAATCGGGTCCGACCCAGTGGGTTCGGGTTTAAACCCAACGGGTTCGGGTTTCAATTGGATCGGGTTGAAACTGCGTCACGGGTCTAAATTTTCGGGTTGAAACCCAAGATTTTCAGGTCGGGTCGGATCGGGTCAGCTTTTGACAGGTCTATTCTCGGCTCTCCACCATATTTCTATTAATCTTAACCGTAAACAATTGCAATTCAGAAAGTTTTATATTCATATATGCGAATATGATTATTAAGAACTAGGTACAGAAAATACTCAAAAGATACTGCAAATAAATGAATACTGTATATTGAAAGTACTAAACGATCGATTGCTTCAATATATAGTTTAACTTCAAGCCAGAAAAGTAGAGTGTTTTACAAGATGTATGTGCTGCAAGATTCTTGTTGTTGATTATATATAAGTATACAGACTGTACACCAATGGCGTTCCCAGAAGACAGCACGTAACATGTACAACACCAGTGAAAATGACAAACCTCACTATACTATACTACATTACTACTATTATAGTTTGTCTCACTCAACAAACCTATCAAAAATAACTAAATAAAATTCATATTAGGTATACCTCCATGAGAAAATGTACGAGTTAACGATACCAATTTTGTATGATAATGTTACTTGATGAGACTATATATTATACAATAATATGTTACTTGATGAGACTATATATTATAATTGCTGTTGATATATGATTGAGCATTTTCATTATTTCTCAATGATGTATACAATTCAGCAACTTTGGCCTGTGGGTGCCGGCTCGTGCGTTGTCATTTTCAACCATGTATATGCAAACCGATTAGTCCGGTCGTCACTAATTAGCATTTTTTATGGTTAAAACTAAAAGTCACTAATTAGGATTTATTAATTCTTGACAAAATTAATGTTCTCCACTTAATTCCTTTCTTCTTTACTTAGCTTGCATGTTATTGTAGTTTGAATCCAATCAATAAACTGGATTTCCACGACCAAAATGAACGCTACATACATTTGAAAATAACGTATTGCCTATTGGTCAATCAACTTGGTAAATAAATTCAACATAACCTATTGCACACTGTTCTATAACATTTTGTCTGTATACTATGCCCAAGTGGCCAAGGTGTTGCTAATTCGGTGTAAATGAATTCCCTAAGAACATCTGTATTTATGAAATTCTCAACTTCTTGAAACTCAAAACGGAAAAAATAATAATTTTATGTCAGGAAAAATAACAAAAAAATTTATGATTTTTTATCTGTTGAAGTTTCTTAATTCGGAAATTTCACGTGGTAACCCTATGGTTAAGGTAATTTCACATGGTATCCACTCATTTACACTATTTCACGTGGTAACCCTGTAGTTTTGACAAATTTTGTCAAATAACCCTACCATTATTTTTTGGTTAAAGCTTTAATTTTTATTAAAACTTAGCAATTTTAGATTCTTGTTTATTATTACAATTGGTGGATTTGGTTTAATTAGTTATTGTACTTGTTTTAAATATAGAAATTTCTTATGTAATCATTTGTTGTTAATGTTTGAAAAACCTAGTTTAGGTCAAGATACAAAAAAACATTTAGAATATATTAAAATAAATTTTGAATCAAGCTAATGAATAATTTTTAGAAGTGAATCCATGAAATTTGAGGTTGGAATAATATTAATCAAGTTGAACAAGTTTAAGTTAGAATAAGCTCTATCTCACATATAATGAAAGTAAATATACATTTTTGAATTTGAAGAATTCTTATTTCATCACTCATTAGCTTGTTATTAGCCTTTTAAATTTATAGAATTAAGACAATGTAGAAAAAGATATTATACTTGCAATAAGGTAGTTATTCTATATAATTATGTCAATTAATATAAAATAGAAAAAATCATAATATACATATATGGATAATATAATTGTCATATATTCTAGTAATAATAACACAACTTATCTACTAATTCTTGCAAATATGAAATTTTTAAAAGAATATTTTAAAAAAACAATTTTTTCTCAAAAAAGAAAAAGAAAAAAAAAATCAATTTAACATTTTACACCGTAAAGTAATAGCAGGGTTATTTGGCAAAATTTGTCAAAACTACAAGGTTACCACGTGAAATATAATAAATGAGTGGGTACCACGTGAAATTGCCTTAACCACAGGGTTACCAGGTGAAATTTCCGTTCTTAATTTCTTAGTATAATGGTTCCCATTATTTTAGTTAATCAATAGATATAATTTATAGTTTTAAAGAAAAATAGAAATGGACAATACTTATTTACTAAATGGACGTTTAAAAAGTAAAAAACTTAGGGTAAAATTCATGGATGCGATACTCTATAAAAAAAAAAAAAAGTCAGTTATAAAAATCCCTATAAAAAGATTGGGTCGGCATTGAGATAATCTCCTTATCTTTTATTGAAACTCAATAGTTTTTCCTTAGTGGAAAATCAAAAACATTGTATTGTACATCATTATCATTCTTACATGGCATGTTTGCAACCAAAAATCCTCTCGATCCCCCTATTCACAAGAAAACAAACCACAAAAGCCTCGAAAAATCAGAAAAAAAAATGCACGCGAACAAATACATCACATCCCTGGGCCTCAAGGGACTACTAAACCCTGTTCTCTTGTTCCAAGCAACGTAGCGTGGGAGTTGTTTGGCTCCATGTACAACCAAGCAAACGAATTTGCACGCCGTTTCTTAACGTGCCACGTCATCCAAAACGTCCCGTCAACTGTAACGGATCCCACACGTTTCACCAGCGAGATTTTAGGACCAAAGGGTGGGGCCCACCTTCACGGACGCCGTTCGATCCTGTGTTCCCTACTGTGCACCGTCGATTCTCCTCTGGAACACCGAGATTTGATCCAACGGCTCAGATTTCGCGCCTTCAACCTCCAACTCCAACTCGCCCGCCCAGGCGTCCGATCTTCTTCCTGACGTAAGGCGCCTCACCGCCCCAAGATTCGGCGGATCGAACGGCTTGAGTTTCTCGCCGTCCACTTCCAAATCCGCAGCCCAGGCGTCCGATCTTCTCGCCGACGAAAACCGCTTCACCGCTCCAATACTCGGCGGATCCAACGGCTCAGATTTCGTTCCGCCACCGTCCAAATCCCCCGCCCACGCATCCGATCTCCTCCTCGACGGAAACCGCCTCAATCCTCCGATATCCCGATCCGACGGCTCAGACTTTTCCACGCTAGTCTCCAAGTCCGCCGCCCAGGCGTCCGATCTCCTCGCCGACGAAAACCGCTTCACTACTCCTAGCGGCGGCGGATCCGCTGCTCCGGCCGGCTCAATCGCCGGTTCACTGACTTTTTTCGGCTGCTTACGAGGTCTGGACCGGAAAATACACCGGAAGCTGTTCCAGAAGCCGCCTCCTCTCTGGCTCTTGGACCGAGTAATAATCGTCTGCTCGGACTTCTTCTGTCGGCCGGTCTTCTTCCGCCGACTCCGATCTTTCCTCGATCTCACCCTTCCGATACAAGAAACCTTCGGAGACGAAGGCTCCGCCGCCGAGACACCAGACTTTCTCCCAGATTTCGACGAGCTCGAGTTCGAGCGCTTCGGAAACAAGCGGATGCTAGCCGGCCGCCGATTCTTGGCCTCCGTGAAGCCGCCGGCCTTTTGCGGCTTCATCAGGCCGATAATCGACGGCTTCGACTTGAGATTCAACGAGTGCCTCTGCGATCCGGAGCTGGAGAGAACCGGATTGGTTGGCGGAGACGGCGGATTCACGATCGGATCGGCGGTTACGGAGGGAACCAGGATCCCTCCGTTGGCGGACTCGTTGCGCTCGATGAAGGCGTTCCGGTCGATCCAGTCGAGCTCGGCGCCAGGGGAGGGGAAGAACGAGTCGGCCGGGAGATCTGGCTGGTCCGACGGCGGAGGATCGTCGTCGGCGAGAGTCTCGCAGGCGATTTTCCGGTCGTTGCTGACTCCGCCGCTGCAAGCTGAGACCAGATCGACCTGTGGCATGGTTGAGCTTGAGAGAGAAATTAGGGATTCGGAGCGAAGAGAGAGGGAAGAGGGTTGAATTGTATAAGGGGAGGATCGTGGGAGTAGATATTGCGGACAATATAGCAAATGGGATGTGAGAGAGAGGACTTTCAGTGAAAAATATTTTTTGGAGGGAATTTCAACGTGTTGACTTAGGTTTGTTGTGATCTTTTGACTGTTTTTTGTTCTTTTTTTCTTTTTCACTTCATTTATAATCCTTCAATCGAATGTTTATGACGATGTGAAAAAAATTGACATGGGGAAATTACAAAAGGGTAATTTTCTGAATAGCTTTACCAAAAATATATTATTTTATTTTATTATAATAATATCTTTTTAAATTTTTCTTAAGATTAAGTTTCTTTTGATTTTGAGGGAAGAACCAAGATTGAGTTTAAATTAAGATTTTGAATAAAATTATATGGTAATAGTTTTTATTTTTAAATCCAAAATAAAAGTCTATCTTGTTAAATATTGTAAATCAATATTTTTCAACTCTTAGCACTAAATCTTTTTCTAATAATTAAATTTCCTATATAAATTTCATTAATTAATTAATTTCCTATCTAATCCAAATCTCTACATTCTCTACTTACTCCAAGGGGATTAAAAGTTACTCGTATAACGACTAGGGGTATCCAAACCCGGTTAACCGTAATTTCGGTTAGCTAAAATCATAAACCTTAACCGAACCGCGAATCTCAGTTAACCAATTTTTCGGTTCGGTTTTATCGGTTAACTAATAGCCATTTATGTGGTTTAGATTATCATAACATGAAAGATAAATAAATTTATCGAATATGATTAAGCAACATAATCTAATTATATTAGATCTTCAAAATATATACTAATTTTATATGCCTTGATAGTTAAATGATACTTTAAACTATTATTGTATGTATTTTATTCGAACAACATATTTAGTAAATAATTCAAAGGGCTTATGTAGTTACGTACAATGACATATTTGTTAAGTTAATAATTGAAATTCTAAGCCACAATAAACCTATGCAAACAAGAGAACTCAAAATGACTCAATAGAACAACATCATCATTTGAAAAATGAATCGTTTAAAATAAATCAAACTTATATATTAATATAAAAAAATCGGGTTTTCGGTTAACCGATATTACAAAAATCATAAACCGGTACTGAACTGAGAAAGCGTTAATATTCTCGGTTCGGTTAACCAAACCAAAAATTTTAATAATATCAGTTCGGTTAACCAAAAAATGTGCTGCTTTTCGGTTTTTTGGTTTCGGTTTTTTTATGGACACCCCTAATAACGACCGTGTCAACTGTGACCTAGCCACCGGCCTTGTCCACAATCATAATCGAACCACGACCTTCATTTCATTTCATCCAGGACGGAGCAAGGATTTTAATCTTGGGTGGGTTACCTTAAAATAATATTATAATAAATAAATATTAAAACAAAAACTAATTTATCTATCATGTGAGTAAAAAATATAATTAATAAACAAGGATTTAGTATAAACAAACTTTATTTAAATTATTGTTTAACGAAAAGGAATAAAGATACTAACAAAACACAACAAACTATTGATTAACTAGTTTAACCCCCCGTACCATGTATGGACAACGGTAATAAATTTATTAGACAAATTGATAAGAAAAACATTATTTCTACAAAGTACACTGATTTGAACAAAGATTTAATTAAAATAATTTATAAAATATAGGAATTCCTTTTGGTACCCTTGTGGTTTTGACTATTCCTTTTGGTACCCTAGAAAAAAAGTTATTCCTTTTGGTACCCTTATGGTTTATACATTTTCCTTTTCATAGCCAAAACTCTATTTTAACTCATTTTTCATCCAAAAAAAATATTTTTCATTTAAAATTTAAATACAAACGAATTTATTTTTTCTTACAAAATGCTACAATTTGTAGACTATATAATATACAATTATTTCTAGATTATATTTCAACAACCTTAATTTTTTGGGATTAATTTGGACCATTCTCAATTTAATAAATCATATAAAATACTACTTAGCAAATTCACAAATCTCAAAACTCAATATATTTTTGGACCATTCTCAATATATTTTTGATAACATGTATATGTGATATTAATCAATTACAAATCCCAAAACTCATTAGTTTTAAATATTCAAAGTTCACAAGTTGATTTTTTGATGGAAAATATTTTTATTTAAATTTTAAATATTCAAATATTTTCATAGCAAATTCGTTTTAATTTAAATTTTAAATGAACAATATTTTTTTTGGATGAAAAATAGGTTAAAATAGAGTTTTGGCTATGAAAAGGAAAATGTATAAACCATAGGGGTACCAAAAGGAATAACTTTTTCCCTAGGGCACCAAAAGGAATTGTCAAAACCACAAGGGTACCAAAAGGAATTTCCCTAAAATATATTATATATATGATTTAAAGTCTAAACTATGAAGATTAATATATAAAATTTCAATTAATAAATTTTATTAGATAACTAAATCTTTTTAATCATTTGAAATTTACCTATCTTAGTTTAAAAGATCATGTTTAATTAATATAGATCCTATACATATAGATATAGTCTAGATTATTTGTTTAAAAATCCGAATTATATTTCAAAATATACTATATTTGTTAAAAAATAATTTGAGGATTATCTGTCAAAAATTACATTTTGATTTTATCTTGATATTTTGTTTAAATGGAAAGATCATGGTTTATTAAGTTAGATAGAAAATCTTATATATATAGATATAGTCTAGATTTTTTTTTATTAAATCCAAATTATATTTAAAAATGATAAAAATTCAGAATTATAATTAATTATCTAATGCTCCTATTGCGATTAGTATTTTTTTTACCATTGATCGTAAATCAACTTATAATATAAATAAATTGGATTTGTTCAAAAATTACTTTAACGACTGCCTAAATATAATGTCGTAACGCCAAATAATTACATATGCTTATAGACGATAAAATTTGTGCTCCTCGGTTGGGCTAGAAAGTGACTACACAAAGGTACCACATGGATGGATTGCACATACGAAGAAGATGCAAATTTGCAAGCAAAAAATTCGGTCCAAGATTGTTGTAGAGATAAGATTTTATTTTTAATTTTTTTTAGCGGAGTAAGATTATATGATATTTTTTACTGGATAAAATTATATGAAATTCTAACTGATTTTTTACTGAGTAACTGATTAGTGTTTTTTTATATACGCAAGGGCCCGGTTGATTATTTTAATAAAGATATGACACTTGGCGCAATTTTTTGTGAAGACTTTGTCTCTGCTTTATATTATATACAGTATAGATTGCAATTAATACGTGCCCGTAGAAGGCCAGACACCGGGCTTCAACCAAGTGTACTAGAAAAGTCATGAGTAATATTTGAAAATTAATATAGATATACTAAATTTTAGGGTGGTATGTAACATACCTTAACCCATCCATAGATCCGTACCCGATTCCATCCCAATGATTTACTTACAAACTCGGGTGACGATCATGATCGAAACACGAGCTACATCTCACAATCTCAACGATTTTAGTGTTTTTTTTTTGGGTTATGATATATGTTATTAGGAATATTTTTGTTTAGGTTATTGTTTTTAGATACAACAACAACAACAACAAGAACAACAACAACAAGAACAAGAACAAGAACAAGAACGACAACGACGATGACAACGATGACGACGACGACGACAACGACGACGACGACAACAACACAACGACGACAACAACGACAACAACGACGACGACAACGACGATGACAACGACGACGACAACGACGACGACAACGACGACGAAAACGACAACGACGACAACGACAACGAAGACGACAACGACAACGACGATGACAACGACGACGACAACGACAACAACAACGACAACGACAACAACAACGACAACAACGACGACAACAACAACGACAACAACGACGACAACAACGACAACAACGACGACAACAACAACGACAACAACGACGACAACAACAACAACAACGACAACAACGACAACAACAACAACGACAACGACAACGACAACAACGACAACAACAACAACAACGACCACAACGACAACAACGACAACAACAACAACAACAACGACAACATTTACCCAGGGAAACCCGCAAACGCAGGATTGGGGGGTCAGTAAGGGGACAATCCAGACATAGATGAAATGCACCCAAAACAATTCAAGAGTTACAAGATCACTTAACAAACTAAACCGAAAAGCCTAGACACAACAAGACAAATTTACACTAGAGCTAAACGGAAAGCAAAAGAAAAGACAGGAAAAGAAAAGACAAGACAACAGAAGAAAAGAAAAGAAGGCTATAACTAACAGAACCACGCAATAAATAAAGCAAAACTCCAACAACAAGCCAACTAGTTATCTACGACCGTAATCTTTGTTAAAATTTGCATACATTTGCTTAAATATTATAATAGGTTTTGGTTCAAGTGAGGATTACTCTTATGGTAAGGACTACTTCTTGTGGTAAGGAGTAATCTCATTCATTAGATTTACCTCCTAAATATATAATTGATGGTCCAGTTTTTTTTTTTTAAAAATATTTTCATGAAAAAGTTTTTTTTTTACGAAAATAATATTATTTTCTTTTCTAAAAAATATCGTTCAATTTATAAGTACGACAGTTCAATTTTATACACTAAAGAGTTCAAATTAATATACTAATAGTTCAATTTATAAATACTACAAGTTCAACTTTCAATATTATATGGGTTCAATTTTTTTAAATATTAGTTCCGTTTTTTATTTCATGAGTTCAACTTTTATATCTTTTGAGTTCATTTTTTATATAATTTGATTTTCACAAAAATAAAATTATTTTAATTTACTATTTTATTAATTCAAAAATATTTTTTCCTATAAAAACTAAAAAATTTAAAAAGATAAAAAAAATACCTTTCTTCACAAAAACAATGATTATAACACTGAAACGTGATAGCTCAATTTTTACAACCAAAATATTCAATTTATTATGTTAATAGTTCAATTACGTGTACTAGAAGTTCAATTTTGTAATTTGTACGGGCTCAATTTGTAGAATAAGTTCAATTTCTTCCTAGTGTTAGTTCAGTTTTTATTACTGTAAGTTCAATTTTTATAGTACTCATTTTTTTTGAAAATGAAAAAAAATCAAAAATAATTTAAAAAAAATTATGATTTTTTGAAA
The DNA here is from genome assembly GCA_963924305.1 of Polygonum maritimum. Taxonomy (NCBI): domain Eukaryota; kingdom Viridiplantae; phylum Streptophyta; class Magnoliopsida; order Caryophyllales; family Polygonaceae; genus Polygonum; species Polygonum maritimum. The sequence continues at coordinate 6,889,713 of OZ002729.1, read as the reverse complement.
AATAAAAATAAAATAAAATAATATGGACCAATGGACCATCCATTATCAAGTAAGGAGGTAAATCCAATGGATGAGGTTACTCCTTACCGTAAGGGGTTGTTCTTACCATAAGAGTAGTCCTCACCGAAACCTAACTCTATTATAATAAATTAGTATATCTACTATTATACAGTATAAAGCGGAACCTAAGTCTTTGTTAAAATTTGCATCACGTTATCATGATAGAATAAAATAGTGATTTTATTTTTTAAATTATATCCTACAAAAATAATCTTTATTCTCGCTTGATATCTTATCCATTCTTGATATCTTAAATATATTACCCGGTTTTATTATCTTAATTAAGAAGATATAATTTTCCTTTAAATAATTAAAACATTTTCCATTTTAGGTAAAATAGATTTTTTAAGTTAGTGTTATGAAGTTCTAGATAACTAATAAAAATAATGGATTCCATGATTGAAGTGATTGTATTTTATATATTCATAGATAAAATGCAAATAGTCATATTATTAAATATAAATTAAAATCTTAATAATATAAAAAATTATTTCAATAAATATTATTTGGGAAAGTAATCTTACATAATAATCTTAATCAAAGCGACTAAATTTATTTATTTATAGATAGATGAAACATAAAAAGATATATTATCACATAAGATATAAATTTATTTGGGACATTATCGAGTAAAAATCAAACTCGACTCAAAACTCGATCTCGGATCAATTAGGTCGGATTTATATTAAATTACCCGTACATGGTACAAGATTTGTACTAGTTAAGATAAAATCAAGCTCAAACGCTCAATAAATAAACAAGATTAACAGTAGCACATGAATATAAATTTCATATATAGATATTATCAAAATTACAAAAATGATTAATTTTTGAGAGAAATAAATTTGATATACAAAGTATTATTATTTTATTAAAATGACTACATATGCTAATAGATTTGAACAATCTGCTACTAAACTAAAGAAGGAGATTACAATATTTTATGGGAGATCTAAAACTATTATTTAATTTTTTAAAGTAAAAGTATAGTTTTTCAATTTTCTTAACAAACATTAATTAAATCATGATATAACATAACAAAACATATAATTTGTTAAGAATGTCATCTATGAAAAGGTAATATTCATTTTTGTAATAATTAAAGTGAATCCAAATGGTTTTAAATGAAAACAACTTAAAATTAATGTAAGACCCATAGTTTTTAAATTAACACAATTAAATTAAAAAAAATAATTTAGACATAATGTGGGACCCAAGGTTTAAGTTTTTGTTAAGACGTTTAGTTATGTGAATTCATTAATAGACTGACACGTGATGAAATTAATAATGACATGACATGTAGCTTAAATGTTACTCCAAAAAAATAGAATCGAGCTTTAGGACTCCAAAAAGTAAACAAAACTTAGTTAATTTGGTTTTAAGCTGATAAGTTTTCATTTAAAGACTACAAGAAGTGACACTGAATTTATTATTGATTCAATAAGTTTATTCTTATTATCAATTTACTACACATCTTAAATTGAGGATTGAAGAATGTTAAAATCGGTTTGTGCTACTGAGATTGAAGTATAAGAAAGATGATGTAAAGCCTGTTGGTGGAGCCCCTAGTTGTATTTCGTGTATCTTATGTGAGGATATTGCGGGTAGGGCCAACCCGCGCATCCATAACTCTTCTGGCCTCTAATTTTATTAAGGTTGGGGTTTTCCCCTTTTCTGATAAAAAAAAAGCTTTTGAAATACTTGCTAAGTAGCTCTTCCCCCTCGCAATATTGGCGAAGAACCTTATACACTTCTATCAAAAGTCTCAGAAACCGGCTTGTAAAAATAAATCAAAACCTTCAGGAACTGAGCCTAATGACTCCTGAATCGTTGTAGGAAGTTCTCTATAGTGGCTGAGCTTGTTCCTCACGACACGAAGCAAATCGCGAACACTATCATAGTTGTATCTTCTATAATGACTTATGTTATCAAGGAATGAGTTATCCAACTTTTCATCCCATTTCCCACCTAATGCAACACCCCCAACACTTTCTAATGCCTTCAGCAGCTCTAATTCGTTTTCCCTATCTTCTAACTCGACGCGGTCACTTGCATCTCGAAGAAATGAAAGTCGCGTATCAGAACTCCAAAACAGTGGATGATGAAATACCGACGCTGCCTTTGGCCTGCCAATCAAGCAAATATCATATAAGGCTATACGATAAGTAGGTCCTCGCATAAAAGTATACTTTCGAACAAAAATAATAAGTTTGCATCAAAGTCCTCACCTGAGATCCGGAATAGGATCCAAGAGATTGGTAATAAAATCAAATGCCTCTGGTATAGTGTCCACCAAGAACAAATCTTTCCGGTTATTCACAATGTTTGCATCCCGTTCGTACGTATCACCAAAGGGGTGATGAAATACTGACGCTGCCTTTGGCCTGCCAATTAAGTAAATATCGCATAAGCCTATATGATAAGTAGGTCGTATCATGTATCAAGTATATTTTCTTGACCACAAACTCTTCTTCCATCTTGTGTCCAAAGCTTCTCAGTTTACTCACATTTATATTCAATTTGCTTGTGAGCTCATCAATTGATTCAGTCTCTAGCATTTTCAACCCCTCAAACTCTCTTAATAAGGTTTGAATCCTTACTTGTTTGATCCTTCAGCCCCTTCGTTCATTGTCTTTATAATATCCCATGCTTTCTTTACACTCTTCTTGGTGCCCAACCGCAAAAGGATATCTTCTCCAATCTCTTCGAAGATTGCCGCCAAATCCCACTTCTCTTTCTTGGCGTCCATTGGTGTAGCCCCTTCCACTGCATCCCAAAGTCCTTGTGCAGTGAGGAAAACTTCCATTTTGATAGCCCACACAACGTACTTACATTTAAAGAACATAAGATATTGAAATGACAATGTTTTCTCTCCATGAATCTTTACTCCTTCATTGAACAAGTCTGCATTTTTGGAATTGTTGTTGTTTATGATCGTGTTAGTGTTGTCAGTATTCAAACTTGAATTTGTCGACATCTCCTACTATTATGCTCTGATACCAAATGTAGAAGAAAACGCCATTTTTCTTTACAAATCAAACAACCAGAAAACACAAGAGTAAAACAACATGTTCCTGTTCTTTATTCGAAACTGTGAACTTTGTATTGATTTTTTCTATGACCGTAAACAAACTTGTTTACATCTACACCACACATATTTATGTAGGACTAAACATCAGTAACTGCTTTCTAACTTCCTTATAGTAACAGTTACTTGACAATTACATAATTAACTTACTTGTCTATTACTTGTCTTGACAGTAAAGACACTATCAAACTTAAACTTCTTACGTTTTTAAACATCAGGAAACTAAACTACATAGAATCAACACATTACACTTAATAACATAGACTTGAAATTCCATAAAACAAGCTTAATCCTAACACATGATTTCGTTTGTCTTTCCTCAAAGCTTGTGTGTACTCATGCCTATCATAACTATATATTAAAGTAGAGGTTAAAAATATTATTTAACACGATATGTGTCAATTTCTCATTGGACCGCATCATCCATCTTTATTAAAACAATTTAATTTGTTTAATTGGCTGAAATTTCATGTAGACCCCACATTAAATTGTACATACAATAAATCTATCCAAATCTTTAAAAATATCTATCAAAAGTTGTATACATAATGCGATTAAAATTATAATCCTAACATGTGAAAATTTTCTTTATTCGTTTAAACATTATATTATTTGATTAAAATTATAATCCTACAAATCTTTATTCGATTACAAGAATATATTATAACAGAAATACTATATGATTAAAATAAATCCCATAAGAAGCAAACTAAATAAACTAATACAAGATTTTGTATCAAACTATTCTTTTGAATAACTTTATATAAAATTTAAACTAAGATTTTAGTTAAATCAAATTCGTACCTTCAAGGCACGGGATTAATATTAGTATGATCTATGATCGAGTAGTAGCCGGTGTGTCCTCTTTGCTACTTATAACACATGATCTAGCAAACTTTATTTTGAATTTGGACATCCTTTTTTCAACAACGGTATCATTCTTGTACTCTTCATGGCAAATCCTAGACTCTAGAGTAAGACCAAGTAGTCTTCAATTGGTAAGTTGACAAAGTAGTCCCAACATGACATCGTTGGAATTAGACCCGGCAGAGAGTGACCCGGACCCGAAACCCGAACCGAACTGACCCGAACCCGAACCCGAAATTTGACCCGAACAACGAAAAATGAACCATCCGAACATGACCCAGACCCGAACCGAACCGAAATGACCCGAATAAAATGTAAACCGAACTGACACGAACTTGAACTGACCCGAATCCGAACTGACCCGAACCCGAACTGACCCGAACCGAACTGACCCGAACTAAACTTGACCCGAAATAACCCAATCCGAAATGACCCGAATATTATATTCTACACATATAATATATTATACATTAATTTAATACACAATATAATATATTATATCTATTAAAATGGATTAAATTGTCGCGTGTGCCGTGTGCGCATCAGGTAAGCGTGTCAGATCGGGTCGAGGTTTCGGAGATATTGTCACTCTAAATTCTAAACTGAACTCGATCCCTCATTAAATTCTACTAAGAAACCGTCTTAAAATAATTTATTCAGAAACCCACCTATGTTTTACAGAAAAACAATGACATTATTACTCAAACAAATTTGTTGTTAACTTATTAAGAATGATGTCTCCATCCAAAACAACGTTATCAAACGTGTTAACTATCTGATTGGTCAAATCAAGAAATTGATTTAAAACATACAGAATTAAGTTTGCATTTAAAAAAATTTCAATTATGAAATACTTTTAATAAGTAAATAATTAATCATTAAGAAAAAAACATAGAGTTTAAGAAAATAAATTAGATAAAGGCTATGATATAATAATTATTCTTTATATCGTTATATGTAAACGGTGAAAATATATCCGTAATTCCATAAAAGGTACGTACGGCCGTACGGGTCATCGACTAGACGGTGAAAATATATTCGTAATTCCGTAAAAAAAAGTTGAATCCAAATAACACCCGAATCCGAATTGACCCGACCCGAAATGATCCAATTCGAAGCAATCCGAAAAGGACCCGAACCGAACTAGACCCGAACCGAACAACATCCGATCTGAAATGACCGGAACCCGAACTAACCCGAAATATTACGACCCGAAACGACCCGAACCCGAACTAGACCCGAACCCGAACACGAACCGAACCCGAACCGAACAAGACCCGAATGACTGTTTGACCCGAACGGACCCGAACGACCCGATCCGAATTGACCCGAACAACCCGAATTGCCAGGTCTAGTTGGAATTCACTTGATATACCACATATCAAAACTTGTTCAATGACAAAAAAAAAATATTATTTTTGATTATTAAGCTTGTTTGTTCCAAGTTATGGACTTGTCACATTGTCATGGACAAAACAACGAGCGTAGACCGTAGTTCAACTATACAAAGCAACACTAGTATGAAGGTCTACCGAAAAAAGATTGAAAATGTGACCTTCAAAACACTCCTCTAATCGTGAAGACATACTACCAAATCTACAAGAACTCAAGTGTAAGAGGATGTTTGACAATTTCGACAAAGTAAGAATGAGTAGAGGACACGAGAGCTGATTAGATAATAAGAATTGAATACATGTAAAACAATAAGGATGTCGTACGTAGAATTTATTAGAAAAACACATGCAAAAGTAGGATATGAAACTAGACTTCTTGTTCATCACATGCAAAACATAAGTGTCAAATCTCATGTAAAACATCGCCCTCTATAAAATTTAGACAATTCAAGAGCTTCTAAAATGCTCCTCTTCACTTCTTTCTACCAAGTCCTATTTTTCATCCACGGCACAATACATCTCAAGTTCCAGTAGCATAGATCTTACTATCATTTCTAATAGATCAAATTCATAATGTCTGAAACGAAACAAAACAAAACAAAACAATTGGTTTATATTTACAAAGTAGCACCAGTAGGATTATCCTCTCGTTTGTTAATCTATCTTTATACACAATAATGACAGTTTTGCTGTTTTGTTACATGCAAGGGTTTTTACATCAAAGAGCTTCTGAAATACTTGCTAAGTAGCTCTTCTCCCTCACAATATTGACGAATAACCTTGTACACTTCTATCAAAAGTCTCGGAAACCGACTTGTAAAATACAAATCAAAACCATCAGGAACAGAGCCTAGTGACTCCTGAATTTCTGTAGGAAGTTCTCTATAGTGGTTGAGCTTGTTCCTCACGACGCGAAGCAAATCGCGAACACTATCATAATTGTACCTTCTATACCGACTTATGTTATCAAGAAATGAGTTGTCCAACTTCTCATCCCATTTCCCACCTAATGCACCCCCTCCAACACTTTCCAATGCCTTCAGCAGATCTGATTCGTTTTCCCTGTCTTCTAACTCGACACGGTCACTTGCATCTCGAAGAAATGAAAGTCGCGTATCAGGACTCCAAAACAGTGGATGATGAAATACCGACGCTGCCTTTGGCCTGCCAAGCAAGCAAATATCATATAAGGCTATACGATAAGTAGGTCCTCGCACACACATAAAAGTATACTTTCGAACAAAAATAATAAGTTTGCATCAAAGTCCTTACCTGAGATCCGGATTAGGATCCAAGAGATTGGTAATTAAATCAAATGCCTCTGGTATAGTGTCCACCAAGAACAAATCTTTTCGGTTATTCACAATGTTTGCATCCCGTTCGTATGTATCACCAAAGGGGTGTCTACCACCAGTAATACAGAAGAAGAGAACGCATCCTAAACTGAACAAATCCATTGCACGGGTTTGGCGGCCATTTTTCAGTTGCTCAGGTGCACGCCAACCTGAACTCCCGACTCCTGCAAGTTTAAAGAGCCTAAAGATGTAGAATTTGCAAAACTTTTGTACAGTATTAACTTGTAGAAATTTTATATTGACAGCTTGAAATTTTCATATTATTATAGTTATGACAATAAAAGTTAATTGGTAAGACTTAACATAATACATGTAAGTGCACCTAATATTATATAAGAAAACCTTAATATGTGAGAAAAAAAAAAGTAATACAAACCAGTAGCATGTTGGGTCAAGGAAGTCATGTCTCCATTAAGGCGCTTGCTGATGCCCATATCCGAAAGCTTAGCACAAAATGTTTTCTCCTTGATTATCAACACGTTATGAGGCTTCAAATCTCGATGTATGATTCCTAGTTCATGAAGATGAGCGAGGCCAGATACCACATCTCTGTTAAAAAGAAAATGCATAACAATTTAAGCAACTGGGAAGAAGAAATACTGCAACAAAGATTTTTCTCGTTACATATATAACAAGTACAAATAAATGTACAAATCACAATGACATGAAGACGAAAACAAAGTGCAATTATGGATATTAAATTACCTCATCAATTTTAGTATTTGTGTTGAAGGGTAGCCATTGGACCTCCATAAATTAAAATATGTGTTCCTGCCTATCCTTTCTTGTAAGTGCACAAAATCGCCATTCAACGACTGCAAATCTGTGTCTTGAGAAGCTGCACTCTTTTGGGGTCGAGCATAGAGAGATACCAAATCATTCAAATTACAAGTACAACGCTCAAGAGAGAGATAAACAAAGTCGTTATCAAACTCCACCCCATACCAACGCACAATGTTAGGATGCTGATCCGAAGCAATAAGATTTTTAATTTCTTTGAGTGCCACATCATGATGGGTCTGCACGAGACGTTTAACCGCTACTGGACGACTATCATAAACACCCTCCAACACGACTGTCCCATTGCTCCCCTTTGCGATCTCCTTACTAGAAATGTACAACTTTCCAATCTGTCGTCCCTCCGTGTAGCCATTTATTAAACCACCTCCTTCATGCTTATCAATCTGATTGTTATTCTTAATGGCTCCTACTTTTTTTGTCCTCTTTTTTTTCGGGACCAAAGGCTTCAACTTTAAGTCTTTGTCCTGCTTTTTCAATTTAATAGACGCGAAGTGCCGCATAGCAATACCTACTATGAGCACAAGGAAGAGGCCCAACAGCAAAAAAGTTGGCCACCAATGTCGCCTTAGATAAGCGTCCCCATCGTTAAGATCAACAACCGGTAAAGCTATAGCAGTCATTGCAACGCTTTCAAAAGGTGACAAAGCCCGCAACTCTTCCTTAACCCCCACTAATAGGAACGCTTAGTTGCATGCCCGGATGCTCAACAGAGTAGGAACAACCTCCTTATCTCCAACTAAAGCATACTTTGAGTGATCAACAGAGCCGACCAAGGAAAGATGATCAGAATGGCCACGGTCCCACGAATACGGTAAACCATGACGTTGTTTCTCTGGCAAGACGTCGGCACACCGTAATCAGCCTTGTCCTCCAAACCAACAGTCTGTTGCATGCTAAAAACGCTTTTGGAACAAGAAACGTCCGAACCGGAAGAGAATTCCGCCGTGACATCAGAATAACATGAAATTCCACAACACATTCCTGGATTCAGAGTAAGCCATGAATGCATAATCTGTTCTTGTTATGTAAACCAGTTCACCCGACTCGTGAACAGAATGACCAGGCTCCAAAAACTTTTTAACCGAGTTTCCTAACGAGACCGAGTTTTTCCATCAAACAGCCCCATTTGCATAGGAGAAAAGGTCTGAACCAATGCACCTGTCTTGGCATCGAGCACACTAACACTAGTCGTCATTTGCCCTATAATAGTTGTACCATTCACAGATATTGGTGTACTACTAACGAGATCTTTGGCACTTGTTTTAAGCCTCTGAAACACACATTCAGCCATAATTGAACGAAGATCATCAGAAATCATACTATCAAATGCCTAACCCTAATTTTGATTGTAAGTCAATGGCACCTATTTGCATAATTGAAGCTACCTTGGTAATCCCTTTGGCCTTGTCATGAATGTAGAGCTGCCAATCAAGCCGACGTCTATGTAAGTGTCAGCAATGTCTTCAGCTTGGTACGAAGAATAGATCGGAACACCGGATTTGTAAGTCCAGTGAATTCGCTTGGAATCGAGCTCGGCCAGAGACATAGATCCATCCCATGACACAACAATCACCGTATTATTGTTGTTGTTCCTGTCAATTGCATAACCGATCAGATCTGAGATTGCGAAATCGAAATTGAACGGTTGTAAACTATGAAAATCGGAAATTGAGGGAAGATCTTAGCTATGGAGAAGATACAGAGAACTTACGAGTGGACTGAGAGCGGGGAAATTGGGAGGGGATTCGGGTCGGGTAAGGCGGGATCTAGAGAAACCAAGCTGGTGGTGAATTTGAGAAGAGTAAGGAAGATGAGTGAAGTCAAACGGCGAGACTTTTTCATCGTCGTCGTCCACACGTGCACAGGATCTAATCAGAGAGGATTTCTGATGAAGAGGAGAATTAGCAGATGAGCCTCAGGAATTGGCGGCGACCATGGATGGAAAGATCGGACGGGAAATGCAGGAGAAAGAGAAGAGTTTGAGGCTTTTTGTTAATTACGGGAAGACCCTGTTAATTGGACTGATTTGCATGAAGTGGCCCGTTTAGTTTAAAGTTGTCGAAAATAGGCGAATACACATACTAAAGTAGTGACTTTTTTTTAATTATTAAAAGGTAGTGACTAGCTGACTATTATTGACTAGTTGAGTAGTGAGTAATATTGATCGACTATAATATGGGTGGTTTATTCGTAATTGTCTGACCCTTATATATAGTTTATAGGTAGATTTGTGAAATGAGTCGAGGGAGATATTGGTCGAAAATGAGTTCGAGTTATGAAGTCGTTAAACTTTTCGAGTTCGATGTGAATACATGGTGAAAGAACACTAACTTTTTAGCTTTTTAATGATTACTAGCTGTACCCGTCGTGCCATGCATGACTTGTATTTTTAAATTACTTTTGGATATATTATAAATAAAATATTAATGTTAAAATATATAATAAAATTTCTAACATAATTTGATTTCATTTCATCGAATATTAGAAATTTTTAATTGTTAAATGATATAGAGGGATTGGGGTGGAGGGGGTGGAATGGGGGCGTTTTTAGGGAGGGTAGACGAAGTTGAAAAAAAATGAAGCATCTAGGTGAATCTCCCCCTATAAAAGCCTCCATCTCTCTCTTTTTCTCTCTCCTCCTCATTTTTTTTTCACTCCTTCCTCTCTCCTTCCCTTCACTCTCTCCCTCTCCAACACTCCCTCCCTCTCCTTCCTCCCTCTCATCTCCGTCGCCCCTCCCACCCGCCGTCGCCCGCCCGCCCACCGTCGCCCGCCCGCCCGCCGTCGCCCGCCCTCCGGTTCGTCGTCGCCCGCCCTCCGGTTCGTCAGCCATCTCTCTCTCTCTCTCTCTCTCTCTCTCTCTCCATTCTCTCCCTCTCTTCTAGATCCGGGCTCGTTGGAGCCAGATCCGGGCTCCTACGAGCCAGATCTAGGCTCGAACAAGCCGGATCTAGCCGGATCCGGGCTCGGACGAGCCGGACCTAGCCGGATCCGGGCGCGCACGAGCCGGACCTAGCCGGATCCGGGCGCGCACGAGACGGATCTAGCCGGATCCGGGCGCGTACGAGCCGGATCCGGGCTCGTACGAGCCGGATCCAACCGGTTGGGTTTTTGGGATTTTTGAGGGTTTTGGAATTTTTAGATGACAAGTTTGTTTTTCGGATTTAAGTGATGACAAGTTTTTTTGTGGGTTTAGGGGTTTCGAGTTTGTGGGTTTTTTGGATGACAAGTTGAGTTTAGGGTTTTTGCAAACGATTTTATGTTTTTGGGTGATGACAAGTGATTTTTTATGAGTTTTGAGCAATTTAAATTTGTTCTACGGATCTGACTGATGACAAGTGCGTTTTAAGGTTCTAGGTGATGACAAGATGTTTTATATGGTTCTGGGTGATGACAAGTTCGTGTTTATGGGTTTTGGCGATGACAAGTCCGTTTTTAATGTGTTTTGGTGATGTTTTACGGTTCTGGGGGTGATGACAGGTTCGTTTTAAGGTCTTTTGGATGATTTTATGGGTTTGGATATGTTTTTGGATTTTTTGGATGACAACTTTGTGGTTCGGATTTAAGTGATGACAAGTTTTGTTGTGGGTATAGGGGTTTTGAGTTTGTGGGTTTTTTGGATGACAAGTTCATTTTAGTGTTTTTGGGACGATTTTATGATTTAGGGTGATGACAAGTCCTTTTTTAATGTGTTTTGAGCAATTTAAGTTTGTTCTACGGATCTGACTGATGACAAGTGTGTTTTAAGGTTCTGGGTGATGACAAGTCCGTTTTTATGGGTTTTGGCGATGACAAGTCCTTTATTAATGTGTTTTGGTGATGACAAGTTGTTTTACGGATCTGGGGGTGATGACAGGTCTGTTTTAATGTTTTTTGGATGATTTTATGGGTTTGGGTATGTTAGATTTGTATATATATTACTTATAATTATGGCCTATTAGCTCAAATGGTAGAGCAATGTGCTTGATGCACAATAATGTGGGTTCAAATCCCACATAGGTCAATTTCGTAACTGGTCATCACTGATGACAAGTTTTTTGCGTGAATGATGGGTTTTATCTCGACTTGTCATCAGATGACAAGTTGAGTACGTGAACGAAATGACAAGTTTAGTGCGTGGACTGATGACAAGTAACTTGTCATCTGATGACAAGTTACTTGCCATCACTAATGACAAGGCGGTCAACGCCAGTCAACGTCGGTCAACGCCGGTCAACGACTGGTCAACGTCGGTCAACGCCGATAGTGGTAAGGAGTGCTGACGTCATCATATGCCATTGGTGACGTCATCTTGTAAATTTAAAAAAAAGGTAGGGGCAAAACGGGAAGATCGCCTATGGGACCTCATTTTTTTTCCTTGTCACCTATTTGCTTCAATATTGCTTGCCCATAGCCTAGTTACCCATTTTCGTCAATGATATATTGAGAATATGTTATTAAGTAAATCACGTAGTTATACTTTATAGCTAATAAAATTCAATATTATGTAAATTGCAATTACACCGTTGAATGATCTTATATCTCTTGATCTGCATTTGTAAAATAAATAAAAGTAAACTAAATGAATGGCATGAGTTGAACTTCGTAATGTATGAATATTAATATTTAATAAAAGGGTAAACCATTCTACAAAATATAATTATAAAAAAAGCATAAGGGGTAAACAAATCTCGTACCATCATTCTTAATGTGGCTTCCGATGTATCTAACATATTTTTTGTGTTATAGACCAATGTACCTAACATGTTTTTAAAGATAGATAGTATAACTTTTAAGATTGATATAAGAAAAAAGAAAAAATTACCGGTCGTTTAATAAGAAAATTTTAAAGATAAATAGTATGGTCTCAAAGATAGATATTAGATGAGTAAGAAAAAAAGACAAATTTAAAGTTTAGATGAGTAAGAAAATTTTGGAAGCCCAACTTGTTTCTAGGCTTCCATCCAACTTTATGTAATAGATTTGTTCCATATTAAGGAATTTAAAATATTTAGATAATTAAAAAAAAAGATATAAAGTTGTTATTATCTATTTGAGTTGAAAAAAAAATTAAAATCAAGCGGGACCAAAACTAACCTTGTGGCTCGAAATTCCTCGGCTTTAGTATATTGTATAGATATAGATAGATTGTAACGATTTCAGATAAAAAAACGATATCAATATCTATTTCATAATAATAATAGTATGCATTTCTTTATTAATTGAATAATATGTTAAAAATTATTATCGACCGTGTTCCGTACCGGGTACGGGCAATTATGTAGCTATAACAATTTGTCACTATTTTTTACTCGTCTGAAGATAAATTTTACTATACTCACATTTGCACTTTTGTAAGGCTATATTATACCATATTAAAAGCTTAAGATAGATTGAACACGTAACTAACTATCTACCGATGAATAAAATCTTAAGCTTACCATTAGTTAATAATATAGTGACAAAATCAATTTTTTAAATATGACGTGGGGCATAATCAAAGTTAAAAAGATAAATAGTCTATTTTAAAAAAGATAGAATATTTTACCAAAACTTAAAAAAATTTGATTATATCTTTACGTAAATAGATAATAAGGAATTTTATTAGATTATATATATAGTGGGGGCCAGAATCAACGGTCTAAACAATTTGATTATATCTTTACGTAAATAGATAATAAGGAATTTAATTACATTATATATGGTGGGGCCAGAATCAACGTGGTGGCTCGAAAACGGTCGGCTTTTATAATACATATTGATTTATTAAAATATTATTAATATTTATTTAATAATAGAGTTTATGGTGATCCATAGTATTAAGAGCACTAACCGCATAAAGAACACACTGCTAAGGGATCAAGACTAAGGGTGGATCCGGTAAATCATTTATAGACTTATAAGAATTGATGTTTATAATTTCACTTATAGACTTAAAAAATGAGCATGCATTGTCTTTCTAGTGAACAAAGCATATTTCAACCTCATTTTTTATTTTTTGAGCCAAGATCTCATGTTTATTAATATGGACCTCAAGGTTTTAGAATATTGCACATTTTCTTGACCAGAGAGAGAGTTGCAGATTTGCACTAACTTTTGCATCATTAATATTAATGAGGTGAATTTTCCACGTTTTCCCATTAGGCTTTTTTCTTGATTTCCCACTATACTGGTATAGTCGTATCACGGATGTTGATCGTAGTGGGGTTGGTGGAGCATGGAGGTTTGTGTCCGTGTTACATGGGTTGGGTTCGATCAGGAAAGTTAATAAAAGGGTACGATTTATATACTCCGTAGTTACATTTCGTTTTGCAAGAATCGGAAGATGATTACTCTAGACATGAAAAGAAAAAAGTTATGGAGTACATGCAATGTACGATGATAGTGATGTGAGTATGTGACGTTGATCGTTGAACAATAGTGATCCTCAACTTCAACAATCCTTGAATGTAAATATTGTAGCATTAACTTTGTATCGACAATGTGATTTTCCGTGAAATAATACTAGTAATTTTATTTTTCTTTTTAACATTTAAGAAACTCAAAGTCTCATCATTATAGATGCTCTAACCTTTGTTTTGGATCCTTTGAATGAATGCACCCCGTACAAAAATAATTGGAATGTTAATCTTCTCTCTTTTCGGGATAAAATTTTAATTAAAAAACATTAAGCGATTCTTAGATAGAGAAAGATTGCATATCATCTAGGTGATTCAAACGACTTTCTAGGCACATGTCTATATTGGCCAGAAGAGTAAACGAGATCAGATATCCCTTCAACAACGCTTAAGGAGGCCTAGGCGGAAGTTTTAGGAAATGCACCCAAGTGATTGTTGGGAAACAAAAACTATCCCATATCTGAAGTTGGGCAACAAAATTGCCTAGTATATAAGATGGTGGGTTACTTCTCCTATTGTCAATTGATTTTAGGATGGAACCCCACCGAGCTTGTATCTGGACTACCCACACGTCTAATAGTGATCGCCTTGTCAATATGCGTCATAAAGGGTCAAACGATCAGGTTGTAAACTCATTATGCATGGCTTGATTGTTCTATATGTTGATGCAATGATGCATGATTGTTCTATATGTTGATGCATTTGTTGTGTTATATGTATGACATACGTTGTATACTTGTAGGCCCGTGAAGAGTCAAAATGGCAACACAAGTTGGCTGCAAGGACTTGCCGGCCACTTCCTCTCGCTTAATATGAAGACCTTGTTGATGGATGATTTGTATGTACTGTATCTGCGATTGATCTATGGCCATAAACTTCTAGAAATAAAAGGTTAGGATTTGAACCTATGGAAATAAATAACACACAGTTTGACGCTTGTAATTAGTACTAGTGAAAGTAAGTCTAGCTAGCAAGTTGTTGAAATCAAAGATTTATTCCATATCCGGAATTAGAATATAAATCACTCACTATATAAGTACATGGATTTCTCCTCTTACCACCAATTGGTTTTAAGGGAGAACCATGGTCTTATGTGTTAGGTTTACAACATTTGTCATTAGCGAGGGTAAGGCCCAGAAATTTTATTAAAACGGTTCAAGGATACATAAGAAGAAGAATGCTTGCGCGAGCATTATTAAAACAATTGCACTCTTGCTCAAGAGAGAACGAAATACTTGCTAGAGCATCGACATACTTGCAAGTCGAGTCTTGACTTAGAGAACGATAGTGGACTACTAAAGAGAAATCTGGGTGGGTGGTTGACGTGTGAACCCCCCACGTCATATATGACCCACTGTCTTTAAAATGACACCAGAGCATGTTCGGTCTGGGTCTCGACTTCCTGGCCTATTGGTCTAACTGACCTTAAGGTATGAGACATCAAGTGCAACTGGCATATTGCGGGGTCAGACAGTTACACTTCAGATGAAGTGTTGAGATTAAAGATTTATCCCACGTCAGAAATTAGACCATAAATCAGCCAACATATATGTATATGAGCTTCTCACCTTTGTTAATTTGTTATAAGGTGAAACTCGATGAATTTATGTGTTGGATCTATTCTACACGCATGAACCGACGCATAAAATCCCTCGTCAAATATTATGAACTCCACGTCAGATAACCCACTCAAACAAACAAATCTACACATCTACACATATCTAAATGTACGGGGAGCTTTACATATGGGCCGTTTATTTTACTAACAATAGTGATTTTACGAATCGTAGCCGTCTGTTCCTCACCGCCTCACTCTACCGCCACCTCCTCCTTGTGCGTCCACCTCCTTCTTCATTGGCTCCACATCCTGCTTCCTCAGTGTTTGCTTCCCATCCTCCACCTCCTCCTTCGCTGCATGCTCCCCACCTCCTGCTTTCTTCCTCCTCTGTCCTCACCTCTCCCGATCTGCAACCTTATCGCCAATCCACTCATTGTTTTGATTTCACACACCGCTTCTCTGATTTTCGTTTTTTCTCACCTTTTGCCAACAATCAGTCGTCTCCTCGTCCGCCTCCTTGCTGCCTTGTCCCTAGCCCCGCCGGCGGTATGCCCTTCCTATTTCGGATTGCGGTGCATGACTTAGGGTTTGTAAATTTCGCCTGTACTTTGCCCTACTCGTTCTTAAATCGGTGTTTCTTTTTCCCACCTTCCGTTTCACCAACATTTACAAAGTATTTCATCTCACCCAGTTCCTACTTTTTTTTTTTAACTCTTATACAGGTGGGATCAGTGGTGACTTTGCATAAGCACATCCACCGGAGGTAAATTCTGTTCTTTTCATCCAAGCTTTTTTGATTTGTCTTATTTGCCGGTGCCTTCCATGGTACAAGAGAGGGCTTTCTTAGAATGACATTAATGCTTACAGAGAGGCCTCCACGATGCTGCCTCCTTTAATTCAAATTTGTTCAACACTAATATGGATAATATGTCTTCTCCCCTGTTTTTTTAGATGCTGCATACCTATTACTTTGTACCGTTGTTGTGTGTGTGTAATCAAGCTCCTTGATCCACAAATATATCTTGTAAAAATCATGACTGCCTTTATTCTTCAATTTACAGAGAAAATAAGAACCTCCAGGACCTGCCCGCTATGCCAGTGTCAATACTCACCTTGGTATTGGTAAGCTTTTTTCTATTTCCCTATTGTATGGTAATGAATGCTTTTTTTTAGTCCCCACTAGCTGAAGCCAATTAGTCATACAAGTAGATATTGAATGAAAATGCTTATAATTTCATTACAGAGCAAAGTAGAAGAGATGACCTGGAGTCTCTTGGATATTTGCTGATGTATTTTGTGACGGGAAGGTAGATGCTAAGTTCATTTTTTGAGTATTTTCTTAACTCCATCTTTGATAGAGAAGTCTGTAGTTGATGTCTGTGATTTTTTTTTCGAGCCTACCATGGCAGGAGGAGATGATTTCAAGAGTGGTCAGACCAAGATGAAGTCTGTTCTTGTCGACTTCCTTGTTAGTGGTGGTACCAAGGTCTGTGTGATATGTACCTATAGTAGTCTTTTTTTATGTTGGTCAAACCAAATGAGCCATGACTACTGAATAATAATATCACGGAAAGTTACAAAATTTCCATGCTCTGATGTATATTACATTTAACAAATTATTTTGCATGAAAACACCATGTGAGGATCACTTAATTGTATGATAGTTGATCTGAGATCTTCACCAATATGTGTACATAATCAATGAATTCGATAATCTTGTGGATTAACCCATAATTGATGATGTTTAGTAGGGTGATCAATTCAGGAACATGGTACCCATGTGATAAGGTGCCTCCATATGATGACATGCCGTTATGTCAATTATCCCTTCTTTTTATATCAGAGCTCCTTTTTAGAATAGGCTTGACATTAAAGCTTTAGGTCCACTTTGTAACTTATGTGATGAACTCCCATTTTCCTGTGATTTATGAGATTTGATGCTCACCAATCAGTCCATATATTAGTAATCCTCTTGCCATTTCTTGGCTTAATCATCTTTAAATACCAAAATTCATAAGCTCGTCTGTGTAAGGGAGTTTTTTTCGTTATAATTAGCAGCAGTTTGAATGCTTGTGCACCTGCTTTTGCCGTTGATCATGTGGTCTTATATGAACTTTTATTATTTTCTAGCTTACCTATTTACAAGGACTAAAAAGAAGGAATACTTGTGTTTCTTGTACTATCAGTCTGGAACTAGGTTTTTGTGTTCTGAGATTTGTGTGTTCAATTTTTTTGTAGGGCTACTGTTGTCGATCTTCAAGATACCATTCACAAGAAGAGTGAGTGTCCCTTTAACTTACTAACAAGCTGCATAATTCCTCTTCTTTTTGATTGAATTTTATTTGAGTAATCTCTTTGTTGATTCATACATCAGTGAATTTTGTCGATATGAATTCAGAGAATGAAATTGAGAGATGTAAATCTCCAGGTATCAAAGGAAATCAAGTGTGGACATGGGTTATTTGATTATTTCTGGTTTATCTTGATAAGCTCATACAGCACTACTTCACTGTAACTGAAACTGAAATTCAGTGGATCAATGGAGGGAGATTGAATGAACTACCCGATTTTTTATTTTCTTTCTTGAGACTCTTTTTTCCCTCATGGCTTACTTTGAAAGTAAGCAGAGTTGCACTAGAAAAGTTGGAACCCTTTTCCCTCCTGATGGAAGCATTTAAGACTACGTTCAGTTTACAAAGCTTCAATTTGAATACTTGCATGATCTGTGTACTGATTTCCTTCGACTTTCTCCCTAATCCTCCTTCTTACCCTCTCTTCCATTGCATCTTTCCTCTACCCGGCTTGCTTTTCGGAGCTTTGTCTCTACGATCCTACCTCCTCGCTTTGATTTCTTCTTATGGGAGAGGAGAAAGGTCAGATTGCATCTTTCTTTGCCTTCTATTAATTGGGATCTCGCTTTAGGTTAAGGGTTTAACGGAGATGATTTCAGAGTATTTGGTAGTTTTGAATGCGTATTTAGATTCCCGCGGTTTGTCGTTGCACTCCGACTTTTCCTTGCTTCTCACATCTCCCCTTTTGTGCGCACCCCACAGGTTTTGGACGAAATTGCTCAGCGAGAAGCTCAAACAGGTATATTGTAGTTTCTCCTCAATTTTTACTTTCTGCGATCTGTTTTTTGGGTTCGATTGCTTCTTGTATTGACGGGATCGGCGATTTCACTTCCGAAAGCGAGATGCTTTTTTAATTTTTGTTGTGAAACTCTAGCCTGCAGAGATAAGATTGATTGTAAAATGAAAAGTATTTGCGGATCTTGTAACAGGTTTGGACCATCTTGCTGTGCTTATGAGTTTTATTATAGCTCTTTTCTATTACAGATCTTGTTGTGCTTTTGTTACTTCGACAAAAATGAGTATGTAATCCATACATAATTTTGATTTATGTATCGTGTTTTTTTTCCTACTTTTCATATATTCTCCATATGTGTACTGGATTCATAAATATTGTATCTTTTGAGTCTGAATGATTACTGTTGGATAACAACAGTGTGTTGACTGAAGGTCTAGTTTAACCCCTTCACATAACTTGCACTCTGTGTTTTCGATATTCTTTGTAGCAATTCTGATCGAACTGGTAATTTTTTTTTTTTACACAGGGAGTTCAGAGGTATTACGGAGTCAGCAGTAACTCAGCGACTCCGGTTAGTGTTGAGGTAAAGCTAAACAACTTTTATCCGTATTTTTTGTTGTGAAACTCTGGCATGTAGAGATAAGATTGATTTGTAGAATAAGAAGTCTTTCGAGGATCTTGTAATAGGTTTGGACCATCTTGTTGTGCATACGAATTCTATTATAGCTCTTTTCTATTGGAAAGGTGACTTATTATATCATGTCATTGTGTCTATATTAAGTTATGTGAAGGTGGTGAGTTGTTGGATTGGATACTTGCTAAGTAAGAATCATGTCCTTTTGTATTTGCTAGAAAATCATGTAGTACACATTTACAATTTCACAGTCTATACTTTTATTATTGTATTGACTACGTTCTTGTTCTTTTCTTTTGGTTAGAAAGGTTAGCCGGTATTCAGAGAAAGACACAGCTGTTATAGTGTGTCAAATGTTGAAGGTCGCAGCTGAATGTCATTTGCATGGGTTAGTGGATCGTGATCGAGGTAATGACTAATGATTGTGTTTAGTGTCCCTTTGTTTAGTATAAGCAGTTTTGTCATCCGTGTTGTTGACTTTAAGTTTTTCATTTTCCTTGCAGAGCTTTCTATTTAACTCGACATCGCTAACTTCACCTTTGAAGGCCACGGATTTCGGTCTCTCTGATTTTATACGACCTGCTATTCAGAAGTTACACATCTTCGTATAACAAACTACATGTATTTTTTTAATTTGCATTTAAGTTTGAAACATTCTTCTTCAGAAAGAAAGGGTCTTTAGTTTTGGCTTATCTTTTATTTGTATTTTGGTTCAACTTTATGCAGGTAAGAGGTTCAATGCATCTTGTTGGGAGTGCCTATTACGTTGCTTCTGAAGTATTGAAACGTAAATGAGGCCTTGATGCCCCTTGTAAGGAATCGCTTTTCGCTTGCAATTCTTGTTCTCTCGTTCTATCTTCTAGCCATATTTAGTATATTTGGTAGTGTGCATTTTAATATCTGCAAAACTAAGATAAGCTTGTCTTATATCTTATATGCAGGTTAAGAATTTGGAAGTTGAGCTACACGCTATTAAACAAAAAAGTAAGCAAACCTACAACAGGCACTTTATATTGAAAACGAAAGGGTTACAAAAATGCAGTGGGATATGGAGGAACTGCGTCAGAAGTCTGTGGAGATGGAGTTGGGTATAAAATCTAGAGAGGTTAGTTCTTGATCTAATTTTTGATTGACCATTGAATTCTGTGTGGAATATAGTATCGAATTACATCATTTCAGGATAAGTTGCGAGAAGACCTTGCTACTGCATTTTTTTTTCAAGAGAAGGATGAGTTGCTAAGAGAGTTGTATAGTTCTGAAACAGAGGTAGTACTCTTTTCATAAGCTGTAAATTTACGTTTTGCCTTTTTACTTTTTCATTGTGAATTTATAGTATATAATGAGCACATTGTTCATACTTCCATAATTGTATTAGATTTTCGTTTGGGGAATTTATTCAATTTTATTGGAAACCCGCTTAGTCCTGCATTGCCTGCTCATAATGTGGCTTGGTGACTCGCTACGGGGATAGCCCTCCAACCCATAAGCATATTCTTGATTGGGGAAAAAATTCTACATTATCAATTGGTTGCACATTAATGCATTAGCATGGACTAGAAAAATCTCAATTTTCCATGCTGAATTATTAATTACATTTGATGTCTGCAGCAACTTCTGCAACAAAAGAGGCAACACAATGCAGATGCACTGGCTTTAAGGGAAAACCTGCTTGAAGATTGTGAGATTGAATCGCTTTTCGCTTGCAATTACTGTTCTCTCGTTCTATCTTCTTTCTGCGTCAATTCTATTCATATATGACTTTGTTTTCTTTTTATGCTTCTCCTTTTAATGTTGGCCAGTGCAGTGTTTTAATTTTTACTACCTGCAACTTTAGTTTTATTATAGGTT
Organism: Polygonum maritimum; assembly: GCA_963924305.1. Lineage (NCBI taxonomy): Eukaryota > Viridiplantae > Streptophyta > Magnoliopsida > Caryophyllales > Polygonaceae > Polygonum > Polygonum maritimum. Next base: position 6,868,644 of record OZ002729.1, on the reverse strand, counting down.
GTGGACATCCTTTTTGAAAAAGTTTTTTTTATTGTTATTCTGTTTTTGTTTACTTGAAATGCAATTGCTCTTTTACGCTTTTTGGGTTTACTGTTAAATTTGATGGTATTTTAAGCAAACAAATGCCCTAAATCTATTGTTTCTTGGATCTTTGCTTCAAGTTTGATAACTGCTTCCTGGATATATTTTGTTTTTTAAGGTATTTTGTTTTACAATGCAAGATTATGAATGTTTTTGTGTGTTTTTTGTCAGGGGATATGAATCAGGAACCGGTGGAGGTGGCTGCAATAGGTTGTGTTGGAACATCAGACGCCCAAGAAGAACAAAGGTAAGTACTTTAAAAGCCTGTTGATAATTTCTAACTGATTTTGGTGACTGCTTAGAGCAATATGTTGTCTTCTGAATCTTGATGTTAGCAGATTACACGAAAGAAAGGTTTTGCATCCCACAAAGGTGGGCATTTCCTTTGGTTCAAAGATTCTATCGTGTCGGTCGAAAGCTGCAATTTCATCCCTATATCCACTTTGGAATTTGATAGACACTCCAGAAGCTGAGCGGATTTACTTTGAGGCTGGCTTCTATTGTCAGATGCTCTGAACATGAAGTCCCTAAAAAAAACGCCCTCTCAGTGGATGTGATGGATCAGGTTAGAAAATGCTCTTTATTTTCAATATACGATTTTGAGGAATTACCAAGGAAATTTATTTCTCTGTTTGCCTGTTTTATTGAGCCTTAAGATGCATATGGATTGGAGAAGCTTGCTTCTGAATACCTTTGCAAGCATCCTGGGATTCTAGCTTGCCAGAAATGTGGTGAGACTTTAAAGAGAAGAGAACATGCCGAAGCTCATCATCTCTCCAAGCATGTTGGTATGAGAGTCGTATACCTTCTTCCTCTTCTTTTCTATTCTAATGTCATAATCTGGCTTTTAAGATTGCTGTTTTATAATTCATTTTTATTAGCTGACGTTTTTGAATACTTGAGATTGATATTGTTGCTTAATGCACGTTCAAAGTTTCGTAATGGAGTGAAAAGAGAAGTACGTAAGGGACCTGCCCACCTTTTTTTTTGCTGGATTTCTGCTTTCGATGGTACATCTATGTTCATTTTTTTGCTTTTGACTTGTTATGCGTGTTGGTTGAACTTCCTTTAGTTGGATGAAAGGATCATGCTAATGTGTCGATTGTATTGAGATGAGTTATTGAATTGAATAGAGTGAATAGTCCTAAGCTGGCTGCGTTCTAGGAAGAAACTGTTGTGTTATCTTGACAGAATGAGAATTTGTATAAATTCAGTGATATGTGACAAATCAGTATATGGTCTGTGAAGAGATATGCATGTTAATTATGATATGTTAAATTTGATATCACACCTATAGGCACCCCTTTGATTCCTTAAAATGGGACCGCATATGCAGGTTCCTTATCACAGTTGGTGTTCTGGACAACAAACGTACAGTTGAGCCTGAGGAATCCACTGAAAATAACCTTTTAGTGGTATCATTTTGTGTGCAACTTAAACTGTGATGAGACAAGGTCCTGTTTTTCAAATCAACCAACGGAATTCTGCGGGGACTATCAGGAAGGTGAGATTGTGTTAATCTTTTTGTTGCAAGTTTCTTTCTTGGGAAAAAAGTCTTGATTTTTTGTATCTCACTCTTTGTAGACTTTAAAGATAGCAAAGGCAACCATGCATTTATGTTGACTCTTCTTTGTTGATTGTCTGTACCAGAAACTGGCCAATTACGCAGGCAGTTCATGAGCTAATTGAGGTGAAGCAACATATGTTTACTCATCAGTTAGGCTCAAAGGAGTGATTATTACTACCCAATTAAGTAATACTAGCTGCTTCTTTTTTTGAGGTGCAAAAGCATTTGCAGCTTAGGATTGAAGCTCAAGGGAAGTATCTACAAAGAGTGTTTAAAAAGGCACAAGAAACACTTGCTAAAGCTGATCTCTCCCAGCTATTCTCAATGGTCAATTCTGGGTGCTCAACACCTTCATTGTCTGAATTGACAGAAGCAAGGCTATTGAGCATAGAGAGTCTTGACAATCGAAAACATAACAAAGGCCGTGGTTCAATCGAAAGCTCATTGACTTCATCCGAAACCTCAGGTGCAAATGGAGAGTCTTAGATTTCTACCAGTTTAATCCGATTTCCCAATACTTACAGTTTACATTGTGATCAACTGGCATGGATATAATTGGGTTTAAATTTGTAAAACATTTTACAGTGTGTATGAGATTAATGGAGAAAAAAAGAACATGGCAGTAACACAGTTTGAAGCAACTGATGCTCGCCGTTGTTTCCCATGTTGGGATGAACCTACAGCTAAGGTTACTCTTCCAAATTTTCAGTTAGGTTAATACAAGAGTGGAATTTTCTTCTTTGATTGATCACAAATTCTAGATGCAAATGTGGAGTTGTGGACTGGTAGAAGTCAAAGGAAAAAGACAATTAAGAATTTAGGATTGGAGTTTGTGTGATTGAGTTTGTCTTGTAAAATGTTCCGAAACAGTTACTTTATGGCACAATGGTGTTTTATATTGCAGACTCCACTGAGCTCTTGTCAAATGTTCCATCTCATGAATTCATCTTCTCTTCTTTTGTCCAGTATCAATATTGATGTCTTTTTTTTTGCAACCTATTCAGATTCATTGAGAAACTGCAACAAGAAATCCGAGGAGAAGGAATCAAACAGCAGTTAATAGTGCTCTGTAGTGTTTATGCGTTGTCCACCTCCTTTGTAGCATAGACAACAGGAATTGAAGGCGTAGCTAAACAAATTTCTAAGCTCTAGCTAGATTATCGTCATTCCTACACATACTAGCATTTCAGCCCACCATTATATGACAAATATAAAAAAGAGATGAGAATCTACTGTATTGGGCGGAGGGTTTGCTATGGCATCCAGATCGATGAAGGAGATGTGTTGGAGGCTGAGACAGAGTCTTTCCTTTGGTGTTGAAAGGTATAATTTTCATATCTTGTATCTCTACATTGGGAAGAAATTTGCAGTTGTAATCCGGTGGTCATAGCATTTGAGTCATAGTGGGGTTGGGACTATTAATCTTTTTATTAGTATGTGATATCTATGTATATGTGTTCACTTCTTCGGACTAAGAACCTTTGCTAGACCCTTGAACAATCATTTGGCCTACACAAGTTTGTTACGATATATGCATGTGTTAGAGTAGTCAAATAATGTGCTTGATTTAGAATATGCGAGTGTATTACGATTTATTCTTTCGGCTGGAATTACATTTGATCCATGTGTATTGCATTTTTTTGCATTTTGTTAGCTGGCTGCCAACATTAGGTTCATGTGTATTGAATTTCTTTTTCTTTTTAAGGTTGTTTCCAATATAGTGTATGTGGTGCCCTATCATCTAATATCAATGTCATTCTTCATATTTGGATAAATTTTATGACATTGTTATGTGTTTTTGTGATATCCTTGGGTATTTAATCTTCTCTTTTTGTGTTTTTCAGACCAGGGAAATGAAATTACTACATGCTGCTATACGTGGGGCATTAGAGGTTCGCTGAACCTGCCGGAGAAACATCAGTCAGGATCAATGCTATATCTTGTAATGTACACATCTATAACTTATTTTGATAGCGTTTGGTTTTGTATGAATTGAATTGTTATTTACAATCTGGTTTCTCCATGAAGTTTTTCATAAGCAAAAGAAAATTAAAGTTTTCACATATTCATTTGATCTTGTGGGTCTTCTTCATTGAACCTTTGATTGCCTACAATTTATCAAACAACTGGGGGATATTTGAAATTAGTGGAGATTGCCAAACTTAAGTGGATATATGAAATTGCAGGTGGTGGTGTTCAAGCTCTTACGGGTAGGGATTACTCAGCCACAAACAGTGTGGGAGAAGAATGACGCTGAAGATTACTTCTCGTACGAGGACGCGCTGAACATTACTTCTCGTACGATGACGATCAACTTCGCGATCATGCAGTTTTCTTCCCATCTCTACTGTCAATTTCCACTCGACTGGAAGAAAGTCGTACATGGGGTGCTAGCATTTCGATATGGGAAAACGGACAAGGATTGGATTATTTCTTTGATCTTTTATAACTGCAATCAGAGAACATAGGGAATAAATAAGCAAAAATTGTGAAAGCTAATCTTAAGTTTTATAAATAAGGCAAAATTGTTAGAGTTAATCTTAAGTTTTTCTTGTAAGTTTGGTAAGCATAGAAGTATTTTTTAGACTTCTTTGATTAAAAAAAAATTATGCCCCCGTGCATTGCACGGGGCTCTTACCTAGTATATAAAGTGAAGATATGATCTACCAACTTTAGTCCGACCAAAAAAAATACAGTATCTACTAACTTTAACACAATTTCAAGTACTTTTGAGTTTTGAGTGTACGCAATAGATCGGTTTCAAAATGACTGATAACTCCACTCGAACAAATTACAATTCCACCAGAAAAAAAAGAATTGGTTCAAAACATATACACACTCGAACTTGTCCATTTTGGTCATTTGGATACCTGACCTTTGAAACGGACCTATTGAGCACCCTAACTTGTCAAAGCTTACCTATTAAACACTCCGTCCCTAATTGTGGAGTGTAATTTTAATTATTTTACACACGCGCTATTACGTGAACATGATTAAGTATAAAAATTTAAAAAGGTCACGTGCCAAATAAGGCTTCCTCGGTTAATTAACTGTGACCTAAACCTGTCATTATACTACAATGGCGAGCAAATTTCTTTATACACGTAAGTTTAAAAACATCTGGCTTTTAATGAAAACACTCTCAAATAAAGTGTACATCACACGTGCAATGCCACGCTAGGGACTAAGTGTTTAATAGGTAGCCTTTAAAAAGTTGGGTACTCAATAGGTCTGTTTGACAAGTTGGGGTGCTCAATAGATCCGTTCAAAAGGTCAGGCGTTCAAATAACCAAAATAGACAAGTTCAAGTTTTTTGGTCGAAGGAGAGGCGGCACTCTCCGGCTCGCAAGGGAGCGTTTTATTAATATGAAAATAAAAAGGGCTAAGTAGTCCTTAAGCGGGGGATAGCCCGACCTCTTACATCATCAAGCAGCAATAAAGAAATCCCTCCGGCGGAGCATTCAAAACATGCAATCCTAGAGGAAAATCAAAAGGACTAGACTCGAGGCGATCTGCAACCGAATTCGCCGATCTCTATACACATGACGGAATTGGACGGACCACTCCCTACGAATAAAGCCTAGACACCCATCGACTAAGCTACTAAGCAGGTGACTTTGCTTCACCCCAGAATTTAGGAATTGTATAACCAATTGAGAGTCAGATTCAAGTAAAGCTACATATAGTTACTACCTCCGTTCAAGAATATATGTCGTTTTAGGATTTGTCTCTAAAATTAAGGAACCATATGATTTTACTAAACTATCCTCAATCTTTTGAAGATCTTTTTCCTTTTAGTATATATTTATGTAATTATTTTTATCAATGAGGATAATATTGGAAAAATTGTGGTAAAATATGTTAAATGACAAATATTATTGAACAAGAGAATCAGGCTTAAACGACAAATATTTTTAAACGGAGGGAGTATTAATTATTACACAATCATACATATAAAGTGAAGTGATCGCAACACTGAAATTATTAATATCATAATGTCAAGTTGATCTTCTTTTTTGTTGGATTAAGTACATTTATTTATTTCTTGCTGTCACACTAAATTATGCCGTGCAAATTTGGTTTCGTACTCTGATGTATTATTATCATAGCTCAGAGTTCCTCGTGCTTATAACTTATATATGGACTCTAATATTAGTCTTCTTAATACTATACTTTTTTTCAGTGGAAGATATCGTATGTGAGAATCAAACCAGAAACTTGTAATTAAGTATTTTTGAACCAATGTTTAATTGATCGATTTTCAAACGCCTTCATAATACTATAGCGTACATTTGGTAAATCAAAAGGGCAAATTTAAGAGGCAAAAACGCCATTTATAACGATCCAAAGACTTAAGGTTTAAGATAAACATGCAATTATTCTTCTTGTTAAAAGATACTCCGTATGAAAAGGAAACTATTAGCGATCGACTTTGACCATAACGGTGGCTAGCTTAATCTGCTCACTAATTCAAAAGGGTAGACCCCACAATCTAAACGAATATCGCAGCTGACCTGATGTACACCGCTTTTAGGGTTACGTAGCTGTTTAACCTCTTAATCAATTGAATTTCCACGTAATTGCGTACTTAAAATCCAAATTAATTTATCCACATAGTCAATGGTCAAACAGACTACACATCCATCGCCCATCTAAAATGCAAGACCTTTTTCTATAATTTCCCCATAAGAAACCACACACTTCCTCTGCTCTTTCCTCTGTCATTCCAAAACAGATTTGATCACCAAACCCCACACATATATAGCAAAAGAGCAAGTTAACAGAAAGTCCATTATTTCCTTGTTTTCTGTGGATTGATCATAATGGGGAATTGCTTACGTTCTTCGTCGGTTAATCATCTTTCCTCCACCGCCATACCAACTAGCGTTCAACAAACTGTTGGTACGTGATTGTACGATGGTCAATTAATTACCCTTTAATCCGGGTGCTTTAATTTGTCGATGTTCATTCGAGTTTGTGGTTTTGACCAGGTCAAGATCGTCGCGATCGAGCGGAAAAGAGGCAGAGAGCCGAGATCGGAGGAGAGGTCGGAGAAATCGTAACCCCGAACCTCAAGGTGTTCACTCTTTCGGAGCTGAAGAGCGCGACCAAGAACTTCAAACCGGTCACCATCCTCGGCGAAGGCGGCTTCGGCCGCGTTTTCAAAGGCTGGCTCGACGAGAAAACATTGGCCCCCACGAAATACGGCGTCGGGGTGGCCGTTGCCGTCAAGAAGTGTAGTCCCGATAGCTCCCAAGGGATTAAAGAATGGAAGGTGATTGCTCATTTTCTCGATTATATAGGATAGAAAATCGATTCGTAAGGAGGTGATTGAAAAAATGATGATGAGATTAATTTGGTTTATATGGTGATTTATATAGACGGAGGTGAATTTCTTAGGGAAATTCTTGCATCCAAATCTGGTTAGGCTAATTGGGTATTGTGCCGATCAAGATGATCTACTTCTTGTGTACGAGTTCTTGCAGAAGGGGAACTTGGAGAGTCACTTGTTTAGCAGTAAGTATCGTCATTAGTCATAATACAAGATTAATTCATTTAGTTTATGTGAGGATTACTCATAATAATTGTGGTTGTGCAGAGGTTGGTGAGCCGCTTTCATGGGGGACGAGGATGAAGATCGCCATGGACGCGGCACGAGGGCTCGATTTCTTGCACACTTGTGAGAACACGGTCATTTACCGGGACTTCAAGGCCTCTAACATCTTGTTGGACGAGGTATTTAGTCACCAAAAGCCAGTGAAGATCAACACATATAATGTATAATTAATTGTGAGATTAATGAAGTTTAGGGTGATTTGATCAGGATTTTGGAGCAAAGCTAGCGGATTTTGGGCTAGCAAGAGTGGGTCCGTCAAATGGGAGCTCACATGTGACTACGCAAGCTGTGGGGACTTATGGTTATGCAGCTCCTGAGTACATTGCAACCGGTTAGTACCCATTGCATATAAGCTTTCGATTATGAGTTGGGAAATGGAGTGTTTAAGTTGACCATGTATAAATTAAAGTTGTTGACCAAGACCATTTCATTTGTCATTTTTTAATTCTTGAATGGTTTGGTTGACCAAGTACTAAGTATCAACCATTTCGATCATTAGATTTCTAGAAGAGTAAAGAAGAGGTTTTTCTACCATATTAGCCTTGAGTTGAGTTTGTCTACATGTTAGGCTTACGGACAAAATAGTCTTCACCTACTAATTTCAATCCAAATAAAGTAGAAAAATATTATTTGATTAACGAAATATGACATTATATACGAACTTATGAAGTATGACTATTTACGAATAATTTTTATTTAGCCTTTTTAGTTGTGTTACAAAGTGAAAAATAATTGTTTCTACTTCTATCAATAAAATATCATTTAATTATATATTTTTAATTTTGGAATTTGAGTAGGTCATCTCTACGTAAAGAGTGACGTGTACGGGTTTGGAGTGGTGTTGCTGGAGATGTTGACCGGAATGCGGGCCTTTGACACGAAAAGGCCGTCGGTGTACCACAGCCTGGTGGACTCATACAAGCCCATTCTTCACGATCGGGCCAAGATCAAGAAGATCATCGACAAAAGGATGACCGAGTACCCTCCAGAAGGGGCCCGAAATCTGGCCCGATTGATACAAAAATGCCTTGAGAATGACCCGAAGAGTAGGCCTTCCATGTCCGAAGTGCTCCTCCAATTGGAGAGAATTGGTACCATTTTGATGAAGCCCAAAAGGCCCGTGGCCCGTCAGAAGAGGCCCGTTAAAGCCCATTACACTGGCCCAAAATAAACGAGTGCGACTAGAAACTTGGTACTACCTTTTTTTTTGGGTAGAAAGAAACTTAGTGCTATTTATGAGCATTGATTTTATGTTATTTTATTTTTAGGGGCATGGATTTGAGTCATTTGACGTATAGAATTGTTGATTTGATTTCAAGTTATCAATTGAATGAAGGGATGTTAGCTTGAATTGTGTACAAATTTGCTAGGGAATTTCATTTTACACACAATTTGTATGCTGCTTATACACTATTAGGCTTCGTTCGGTATCTTCTTATACACTATTAGGCTTTGTTCGGTATTTTGGAGCGTCAACAAGTTACCGAAAACGCTACACCCCACCGTTGGTTTCTCACTTCACGCGCATTGGCAATAGGATGAGCTCATGGAACTTGTAAGTCAATCTACATTAATGACAATTAAGGTGTGAGCAACTCTAAATAATCTCGATTTCACCTCTTTTTAAAAATTTTAAGGTGACCTCTAAGCAAAGAGAGATCGCCTTGCACTTATGTGGTCCAGACGAGTGTTAGACAGCTATGCGGTCCAAAAAAACTTAATGAGATAGGGCCTTTCGGAGCCTAAACAAGATTTTTAGAACAATGTATATAGTAATGGCCTAATAGTACTGTGTTTGTTTGGCAAGAAGAGGGGTAACGGGGACAAGTCTAGAATAGCATGTGGCAAGTGTAATGGCACTTTCTGTTCTTCTTCCTATTAAGCTCCTACCCTCAATCGTTATCATTTAGGCTATCTTGTGGTTTTGCATTATTACAATTCCAAAATGCCCCCATATTTTTATTAAATTTTCACATATTTCCAATTTTTACCCAACATTTCTATTCAATATTCAAAATTTCACCTTTCCTTACCTGAATTTATTTGCTTCTTTATTCCACATTAATTGCTTCGTCATGCAAGAACTCATTATACTCGGTGCGTACTTACGACCATGTGCTGTGGCAATCCACTGCCGTTACATATATATTCATACAAACTAGTTTGATTCATTGATTCCCGTATCTTGTATGAGATTTGAATAAAATTTTAAATTTAATATTTTTTAACTATATATATTACAGTATATTGATCTTATATATTAATATTATTTATATAAAACTAATAGTGCTATAAACTATATAAGTTTTGATAAAAATAAATGAATTATATAAGTAGGATTTTTTGATAAATTATGATTATATTGATTTATATAGTCATTTTATAAATAAAATTATGATCATATCTATATATCTAAAGAAAAATGTGGTTCCTCCTTTAGCATAAATGTTGCTCATCATTTCTAAATATTTTTTTTTGACAAATTAAAAACAAGGGAAAACTTTTGGTATGCAAGTGACATTAAAGAATGAACTCATGACCTTCCAAATTAATTTGATAACTCATTGTATTTTTCTAATGCAATTGTACTAATTACGTAAGTGAAATAAGTAATTATTATATTTGGCAAAAAGAACACGGGCTAAATAAATTCACTATCTTTTCCGCAATTTGATAAACTCACGGACTAAATAAATTACTTTAGATTTGTGTGATCTATATTTGGCAAAAAGAACATTTTTGAAACACTATCTTTTCCGCAAGAATCATGTATGGCTTTTTCATAGATCAAAAGCTATCTTTTAATTATTGTATAGCAGATGTCGTCCCCTTTTACGAAACAACACAACGTAAGCTTACGCCCAAGGCCCGTCCAACAGACGGACACCACAGGCTAGTAAAGAATTAAAAGGATGAAGTATATATATACAATTAAATCTTTAATTAAGAATATTAATTAAAGATTTGAGCTTTATAGCATTGGCATGTACGATTTTTGTAGCAAGAGCATTCAATGTTCCTTCTAGTGGACTCTTTTTGTTTTACTATTGGATAAGGGATCAAGATCACAACAAGTACTATTTGGATTCACTTAGAGCATCTATAAAAGACGAGAATTGGTAATAAGAACATTTATATTGATTGTCCATTTTTCATTGATCATCATTTCATCGCTATCATAACTATATACTAAAGTGGATGTTATAAATAATATTTAGCACGACACGTGTCAACTCCTCATTGAACCACTTCACCCATCTTTGTTAAAATAACTTAATTTGTGTCATTGGTTGAGATTTCATTTTATACTCCACATTAGAACTAATCTTATGTACTAATTTCCTTTTATTAAATTTCTAAACAAAACTAAATTTTAAATTTTATACATAGTTTTCTAGAAATCTTCTTATCTACTAATTTCAATTTCAATTTTACTTTTTTTATAAAGGTAATTGTTTAAAATTTCATTGTACACCCCACTTTAGAAATTTTCTTATATATTGATTTCCATTTTATTTTTTTTTTCTAAAAAAATAATTAAAAGTTTAAAATTTATAAATAGTTTTTCTAGAAATCTTAGCTACCTACAAATTTCAATTTCAATTCAATCTTATTTTTTTTATAAAATCCTGCCTTGACCAAAATCTTAGTTTCAATTCAATCACTTTTATTCGGCAAAATCAAATAATCTAAAAACAAAACCTTAATTTCCAAAAAGTCCAATGTTAATAAATTTAATAATTTATTATAGCTGATCACGCATTACTTTTTGCTTAGACGTAAGTATCACGATGAAACAAACAAATTATGGAAAAAAACTATGTGACGTAATTAGTCACAATATCGAATCAATTTAATTCATTGTAGATATTGTAGAATTTGTATAATCTATCTAATATGTTATATATCATCCATTGTTAAAAACTTTCTAAAAATATTTAGATATTTCCTTATTATTAAAAGTAATTATCCAAATCTTAAAACAAATCTATCCAAAATTGTACACATAACGAAAATTCACTCTTTATTATTTTCAATTTTTTTTTATTTAGATATAATTTTATCCTATTAAAAGTAATTATCCAAATCTTAAAACAAATCTGTCCAAAATTGTCCACATAATGAAAATCCACTCATTATAATTTTTAGTGGATATATTTTTATTTAGATATATTTTTAACCTAGAATTTGTCTAATATGTTATGTATTTTATCCTTTCTTTATACATTATAAAACTTTGGTATTTAATATGTGGGTTATTTACAAAATTATAATCCATAAACATTACAATAAATCCTACAAATCTTAGGAGTATTCAATCCTTAAACAAAAATTATAATCTTACAAATATTTGTTCAATTAAAAGAATATATTACAGTAGAAATATTGTGTCATTAAAACAAATCCCATAAGAAAAAGATTATATAAATAATGCAATATTTTTTTTCAAACTATTCTTTTATATAGATTAATATAAAATTTAAATAAATTTTTTAGTTAAATCAAATTCGTACCTTTAAGACACGGGACTCATACTAGTTTAATATTATACTCCTAGTTAGTTTTATATTTTTGTATTTATTATATTTATTTTTATGCCTTTCCATCTTTTCTTTCTAGCCAAAAGTTTCTTTTGGTCATTGTGAATTTGTGATAATCAATTATACCTTTTCTCTCTCTTCAAAATGACTCTTTTTTCCTCGATTTTTACTTTTTCTTACTACTATGTGAAAAGTTGAATTGGTTGTCAATAATCATGCTCTAATAATTATATTTTATGTCTTTTGTTTATCATCGTATATGTTTTTTCTTTTTTAGTTTAATATTTTATGGCTTTTATTTATTTATTATGCTTCTCGATCATGTTGATTTGTTCGTGTACCAACCTCTTAATCTAGGTATACGATCGGATTTACCAAGAACACTGAGATTAAGAGGTGGTTTGTTACCACGCTTTTAGATTAACGAAACAAGTTGAGTGTCGCACCTTGTAACAGTTTTAGTATGAAAATTGAGGTGACTCACATATATCATGATGTTAATGTGGACTAGATTCATTTTCATTTTGTTTACATTTTCACCATCGGATCATTCTTTCTTTATAGACGAGGATACAGGTAGCGTAGCTCATGGTTGAATCAATCCAATTGGCCACATACACAAAGAAGAAAATCCATGATCAATATTTAGTTATTTTGTGCATATTTTAATATCAAACGTGCACGTCTTATAGATCTATATATAATTTCACAAGCTCAATAAACATTTACGTGATTGGCCCGTCAAAAATACATGGTGTAGATATGGAATTAATCCTTACCATCTGTTCGATTTTTTTTAATCAGCTAAGCAATCTCTTGCTACACCTACACGTGGTCGAAATATGATGTACGTTATATATTTATATAAGCTAACATGTCCACCTGCTTCATGTAAAATTACAAGCTTTGTAACTTTCGATACATCCACAATTAACCTCTTACGTGCACATGAGTTAGTATTGACTAAATAACTCTTCATATTAACAACAGAAGAAGTATTTGATCACCATATTACTCCGTCCTTACCAATGACATTTTGTTGCCAATTCAACGTCCAAATTCATTTTACTTACGGTTAACTATTTATAACAGTAATAACAACATTTATGCAAGGAAATCCGGCAAATACAAGATCTGAGGGGTCAGGGTGGGAGAATTTCAGACCTAAATAAAATACGTCCAATACGACTCAAAAGACACGGATCGGACCACTCAACAAGCAATACCAAAAAACCTAAAACCCAACACACAAGTAAAAAGTACTACTAATTAAGGCTAAAAGAAAGAAAAAGAATAGGGAAAAAAAAATACTAAGCTTAAAAGAAACAAACGCACTCAGAGAGAAAACGACGATCATCACAAGATTATAAGGTTTCACTAGAAGGCTCCACCAACAACTTGACTAACTGTCTAACACGCTGATCTTCTCCTTCCAACTCGCTCTACACTACACTGTGTCAAATCTTCGGAAATCCCTAGTGGGCCGATATCCTGCCTTATGTTCTCCATCCGACACTTCTTCGGACGACAAGCTTGCCTATGATCTCTTCATTCCCCGTGTGACAACGCATCCACCTAAACATCCTCATCTGTGCCACTGCAAGTTTATGCACCTAAGGCCTTAGTCGTTGGTCAACATGAATCCGCACCATAGAGGACAACCAAAAATATCCCTCGTGCAAATATACTTTGGATTTTTTATAAAAAAGTTTAAGCATACTTAAGTTTTTAGTAATAAGTAATAACACATTCGATCTAAAAAAAATCCAAATTGCTTACACTCTGAGATGTTTAACTTTTATAAGAAAATAATCTTTCAAACATATTTAAATTGATAATAATCATGCACACACTAGCTCCTACGTATAGTTAATTTTGTTATAAAAAACGCTTACATTAAACATATACGTTGTCTATATCTATCTAGCCTCTTCGTGATGGACACGGCTAAAGTTGGTACGAGTGTTGAATTGTATTACCAACCAAATCAGAAATATATAAGGATGTTTTTCAATCCTTCGAGTCGATCAAAATAAGGATGGTTTCTGATTATAAAAGTCGAACTGATTACATTTTAGGAACACCTTCGAGAAATGTGCAAGTTGCAATTATGCTAAATAATGCAACACTCACCTAATTTACAACTATTCTTAAATAATAGAGAAACTACCTTAATGACGATTGAGGCATGGGCAACTCCGACTAATCTCAATTTCACCTCTTTTTAAAATTCCTAAGGTGATCTCTCAGTGCGATTGCACTTTGGTGATCCAGATGAGTACTTAGACAACTATGCGGTCCAAAAAGCTAAATGAGATAGGCCCTTTCAGAGAGTAAACGGGATTTTTAGAACAATGTATATAAGATTGTGTTAAATCTTGGTGGGCCATACATGACGTGGGGGTTCACACGTCGGTTCGTGCGCATATGTGCGATAAACTCAACACATAAGCCCATGAGGTTCCACCCTAAAACCAATTGGCAATAGAGGGAGTAGCCCATGTACTTATATGGTGGGTGGTTTAGGTTCTAAATCCCGATGTGGGAGTAGCTCATGTACTTATATGGTGGGTGGTTTAGGTTCTAAATCCCGATGTGGGATAAAATTAGTCTCAACACGCCTCCTTAAGTGCAACTGCCTGGCCCCACGATATGCTAGTTGCACTTGACGTCTCGTGCCTTAAGGCCGGCTAGCCAAATAGACCAGGAAGTCGGGACCTGGACCGAACAGGCTCTGATAGCCTTTTAAATCTCGGTGGGCCATACATGACGTGGGGGTTCACACGTCGGTTCGTGCGCATATGCGCAGTAAGCTCGACACATAAGCCCATGAGGTTCCACCCTAAAACCAATTGACAATAGGGGGAGTAGCCCATGTACTTATATGGTGGGTGGTTTAGGTTCTAAATCCCGATATGGGATAAGATTAGTCTCAACACATTGTGTGTTTGTTTGGCAAGAAGAGGGGCAACGGGGACAAAGTCTAGAATAGCATGTGGCAAGTGTGCTGGCACTCCTGTTCTTCTTCCTCTCAAGCTCCTATCATCAATCGTATGCTTTGGGTTAGCTTGTGGCTTTGCTTTATTACAATTCCAAAATGCCAACATATATTTTTATTAAATTTTCACATATTTCCAATTTCCACCCAACATTTTTATTCAATATTCAATTTTTCACCTTTCCTTACCTTAATTATTTACTTTTTGTCCACACGAAGTTGTTTTATGCACGTTCCAAACGTTACCACTACATTTGTCCAAGGTTATCGAGAAAGAGGTAAATCACAGTGATTCGACAACCCCTTGGATAGAAGGAACAATATCTGGTGCGCATAAAAACCCACTCTCACTAATAAGGAGACGGTGAAATCCCACACTAAGGGTCCGTTTTGTATCCAACTGCGGAAACGGAATGGAATGGAATGGAAATGAATCTAGTCCAATTATGGGTCACTATACATTAATTGAAAAAAATATTTTAAATTGAAACTTTGAAATTTGTGTGTCTAGAGAATGGATGGAGGGAATGGATGGAGGGAATGGAATGGAATGGAATTTGTGTGTCACCCTTAGATTAGGAAAACAAATTCAGTGCCGCGAGGAGGCTTGCGGTAGTTTTTGAATAAAAATTGAGGTGACTTATCATGTATCATGATGCTAATGTGGACTAGATTCGTTTCCATTCCATTTCCGCCGTTTGATACGCCCTAAGACTATTTGGATTCGAACCCGCGTCTTGTGCACAACTTACTCCCGGGTCCCAACCCAGGCTTAATTATTTAGTACTGTACTTCTTAAATCCACATTACGTCTTCACGCGACAACTCATTATACTCGGTGCGCACTTACGGTCATGTGCTCTAACAATCCACTGCCGTTACATATATTTATATAATATTAGTTCTAAATACATTTCAATTTCCATAAATTGGAGAGGAAAATTTTAATTTTAGGATTATAGAACTGCCAATTAAATGCCTCATTTCTCACGTAAAAAAGTTCGAGTCAGGACCCAATTACCCGGCCCTTCATTGCATGTTGGTATAAAAATGAAGCTTTTTACTCAAAACGTCCAATAGGATAATTATCTTAGGAAAGAGAGACTAAAAAATAGTAACATAGTACAAAGTACGTCTAATTGAATGTAGAGAGTACATAGCATATGATTCCTTGAATACTTGATTAGAGATCAGCTAGAACAATTCATTGATTTCATCCCATGCCTATTCAAGCGCCAGCCTAGCTACTACCAATATTCTCATTAATTGCATATAATTAAACAATTATTTCATTGTCATTGAAAAACTGAATTCAGAAAATTGACTTTCAATCACTTCTCATAACTATGCACACTATAGTCTATATAAGCATATACATGCATGAAGTGTGCTACTGACCCAAACTAATCTCAATATTTCTTATGGAACCAAAAATGTCAAGAAAGATAGCAATTTTAGGAGGTGGAATAAGCGGTTTGTTGGCATGCAAACATTTGGTAGAGAAGGGATTTAGTCCGGTGGTTTTTGAGGCAAAAGGAAGAATTGGAGGAGTTTGGGCTTCACAAGCCATAGACTCCACCAAGCTTCAAACTCCCAAGAGTTACTACCAATTCTCCGATTTCCCATGGCCGTCTTCGGTTTCTGGCAATTTCCCTCGCCACGACCAAGTCTTGGAGTACCTCAACTCCTACGCGGTCCACTTCAACCTCTTCCGCTTCATCAAGTTCCACTCCAACGTCGTTTCCATCGATTATGTTGGAGATCTCGGAACCGAGGAGTCTTGGCAACCCTTTTCTCGTGGTGGAAGTTGGCGCGTTCTTGTCCAAGATACTAGTGGCGTACCCCTCAAAATGGAGGTATTGATCAATAGTGTATTTATCCATAATCAGTGCAATACTCTAATAAGGTTTTTATATGGTCTCTGAATTAAAAGGGACCGTCCAGCACCTGGGCAGTCATTCGCGTCTAGGTGAGATTTTTATAACATGCATATTTATGATGTGTAGGTGTACGAATTTGATTTTGTGATACTATGCATTGGGAAGTATAGCGACGTGGTGAACGTGCCGGAGTTCCCGAAATCGGGTGGCCCGGAGGTGTTCGACGGGAAAGTCTTGCATTCCATGGAATATGCCGCCATGGGATCTCAGCTCGCGAATCAACTCACCCACAAGAAACGAGTCACCGTCGTCGGATTTCAGAAATCCGCCGTCGATCTCTCCGCTCAGATTGCTGCCCAAAACGGTAATAATTCTCTATGATATGAGTACGTAAACTTTTTTACCATTTTAAGCAATGGGTTGTTGGGTGAAAACGTAGCAATTAATCAATTGTATGGTGGGTTGGTTTAATTTTTAGGTGTGGAGCACCCATGCACGCTAGTGTACAAGAAGGCGCATTGGCTGGTCCCAGAAGGCTTGCATGCCAAAAACTTCAATTTCCTCAATCGATTTTCGGAGTCAATGATCCCTAAGCCTGGTCAACGTTTCCTCTCGCGAATCATAACCCTGATTTTCTCAATTTTGGTACGTGTAATTATTTCATCGAACGTACTTCCAACATTATTCTAGCAATTGATTATAATTTCCATTAATCTATATATTATGATTAATTTAATTTCTCATACATCATATATAGATAGTACCATTATTAGTACGTGTAAATAACAAATTTCAAACTTAGTTATGCGCACTTTTAGTAGAAATGTACCATATGCTTACGTATATTCATTTAAATTTAATATGTTACTCTATATTGTCAATTTGCATGTATGTGTGGACCGATACACATTCATTTTTAACCACAACTTAACCTGTGCAAGCAACTACACCCTGAATTCATTAATTACTAGTTCAAGTATAAGTTGCAAATAAAAAAAGAGGTCCAACCAAAAATTAAAACCGAAGTAAAAATTTATTTACATGTGATTGTGAGCAATATATATTTACTTTTACATTTCATTGCAATATGACGTTTCGCTTCTAGTTTTCATCAATGTGCACGTTCATGCTAATGTCACTAATTAATTTGATGGGAATGTACGGAACGTGGGATGTATACTTGTCAACATTTCAGCTATGGGTGTTCTCGAAAATAATGGAGAATTACCTAAAATGGACATACCCATTAAAGAAATACGACATAGTACCAACACATGGATTCGTGAGGCAGATTTCGACTTGCATGTTCACAATCTTGCCCACAGACTTCTTCCGAAGGGTGGAAGAAGGAAGTCTTGTGTTAAAACGGTCATCCGATATCCGATTTTGCAAGGAAGGGCTCGTGCTCGACGAAATCGCGTCGCACACCACTGACATTGTCATATTTGCAACTGGGTACAAGAGTGAACACAAACTTGCAAACATCTTTCTATCGCCTATGTTTCGACACCTTGTCTTCAATAGCTCTGCTCCCTTTTACAGGTGATTTTTATTTATTCATTTACAATACTTATGTACATTATAAATTAAAATGTATAGATCGATATGTACGTAGTTATCCCCACTAGGAGAAAACTTGATTAGATTACTATATTGCAATTGGCTAATTAACATAGAAACCTGACATATGACTTTTTACCCCCGACGTCGCTCAACGACGAAGAAAAATCACCAACTCAATAGCAAATGAAAACGAAGTGGATAGGAACAAGCAATCCTTGCAAAGTCTGACTTTTTATTATAGTTGGCTAACTTGATGAATGCTAGGCCCAACTCAAGCAAATAGGAATTAAGAATATATTCAAATGGTAAGTCAAACATTTATACCATAGAGTTAAAATAATCTTTTTGATACTTTATATTTTGCTTTTCTTTCAAAGAAATTCAATTACTTTACTTTAGGATAGACACGTACTTGCCCATTCTTACGTACAATCGAAGGGTTCCATTTTTTTTACTAGCTTTACTCTACGATGGACATTTCTCATCCTTACAATCAAAGATCAATGTAGAGTTTTGGTCATCACTATCACTAGAAACCATATATATATATACACTTTTGACCAAAAAAAACCATATATACTCTATGTACTTTCTTCCTTTTTAATATTTTTTAAAACTATGACCCAAAATTTGACCAACCATATATTGTACGTGGATCCTCTAACATAGGTTTGGTTAAGTTCGGTTGCAAAAACCTACAGATCGAATCAAATTTGGGAAAAACCCTCCTCTACTTCTAGGTCCATTAGGTATAGCCAGTGGTTCCCATTTGGAACGTACGTCATATTATAGCATGCATGTTTCTAACTTGGCAAAATTGGGAATATGAATGTGTATTTAACGGTGAATTGCTCATGTACTTAATCTATGTATATATCGTAGGGAATGCATTCATCCAAGGATCCCACAGTTGGCGATACTCGGATATAGCGACAGCCCATCGATACTCTACACGACCGAGATGAGGAGCAAATGGGTGTCGAGCCTCCTTGCGGGTAGGATCAGGCTTCCAAGCATAGCGCAAATGGAGGAGGAGACCATGCAATGGCAGAAATGCATGGAAAGCTACGTGGGCAAGGCCAACTACAAGCGCTCTTGTGCAAGCGTGTCGTTGCAAATTCATTGCAACGACGCGGTTTGCAGAGACATGGGAGTCGAACCGAGAAGAAAGAAGGGGCTCTTTCAAGAACTCTTCGCTCCCTATGCTCCTTCCGATTATGCAAATCTTGATTGATTTAGTTGTTATGTTTTGGTGGTTTAATATTAGAGTACGTGCATGGGAGCTATTTAATATTAGACGACATGAGTGATGGTAATTAATTATGTGTATCTTCAGTGACGGACGCAGAACGAATTTAAAGGGGGGCACGACTTGTCTCGGAGATTCAATCGAATCAATAATAATCGACAAATTTAGTTATTTAATACCTTAAATAGTATAAAAAGTCACTTATTTATCAAAAAATTATATTACGTATGCCATCTAATTTATGCAAAAAATGACTAATTTAAAGGAAAAAATTGGAAAGAAATACATTCAATGTGAATAAAAAAGTAAAATGATGCTATGGGGAATTGAACCTTGGTGGAATAAAAACAAAATTGAACAATGAACCATCTAGACTAGTTGATCTTCATGTCATATTAATACCAATTAAGTTCAAATATATTCATATTTAACCTAAAAATACACATATATATATATTAGTGATATCCGACGGAAGGGGGGGCACGGTCCCACGCATGACCCCCCTGTGTCCGTCTATGTGTATCTTTCGTCTCCCGCCAAAAGAAAGTGTCGATCAATAAGTTTTCCGTGTATGAATAATTCTCGAGGATATATTGCATATTTGCATATTTAAGTGAATTGTTGGTTTTTCCTGTACTAGGTAACATTACCATCAACAAATGAAAATGAGAGCCACTAGCACCATGATACAATTATCGTAGCAAGAATGTGAGATCTTGTCAAATAGATGGATAAGGTCATGTACTTATTAATTTACATGAAAACTCTCTTATATATGTTGGGTCGAATAATTTCATTAAGGAAGATATGTATTAAATCAAAAATATCAAAGAGAGCTAGAATATATCGACGAACATCTTCTATTTCAGAAGTGCATGTGTCCCGAGATTGTGTTTCAGTACCTTGATATTTTGAAATTTTAGAATTCATCTTATCATTTTATTTTTACTCGTTTAGCTAGACCAATTAAATTACGCAACACAATTTCAGGAACACGTACCGAAATAGAAAATTTGCGACGAGAATACAAGCCCTTAACTTCAATTTAGTTAGACGAACTCCATTGTCATATTTTCAAGGCATCAATAAACAAGATGTACTCTTACAAAAACTCGTGAATAAAAACTTCCATTTGCTCTATAGCTTGTTAAAAGCTTTATGCCTATTTGCATTTGATTGAAGATTCATACTAATCAGTACATATTTGCATTTGATTAAAGATTCTTACTAATCGGTAATCACATTAACTAATGTGAGTAGAAATTTAAGTCACTCCAAAGTAAAAAGTCTGACTTTAGAGTGGACTGCATCGAAAACTGACCGAACCGTACCAATGGTGGACCGAAATTGGTTCGGTTTTAAAAAAGTGGAAGTTTAGGACGACCAAAACCAAAAATTATAGGGTTTGGCCGGGTTGCCCCCAAAATGTCAAAAACTGAAACAACGCACAGCGGCGGAAGGCTTTTCTCAATAGCGCACCCCTAATTGCTTTATAGCGCACCTCTTTGTCCATTAAAAATGGATGGACGGTTCACCTATATAAACCTAAACCTAGTTATTTACAATAATGTCATCGTCATTTTGGGTAGAGAAATATGTTTGCTCTCTTCTCAAACCCTCCCGAAAGCACTCTCGGCATCCCACCGCCGCCGATCTCGGTCTCAGCGCAACCCCCACCGACTGCGCTCTCGGTCTCAGCGCAGTCCCCACGCCGCCGTCCCGCAACCCCTCAGCGTGTTGATATACCAAACACTGGTAAGCTTGTCCCTAAATCTCATTATTGCCGTCGTCGTCTTCCTCTTCTCCGTCCACGCCTGAGAGCACCGATGCCTCTTCCTCCAACTCCGATCTGTGCGCACCGACACTAGCCACCAACCAGCCGCCGGCCCACTTCCTCCAAGTATAAACCCTAAGTTCAATTTGATTTTTAGATTTGCGAGCGGCGAACTCCACGTTCTGACAAAATCGTCCATTATAAATAAATGGAGAAACGCCATATGCCCAGAAAAATACCATGGACAACGTTTAAAGGTCCGCATGTTTGTCATGGACAAAAATCTAATGTCCATTAAAAAATGTTGGACAAGTTTCTTGAACTAAGATTGTAACACTCGTCCGTTCAAAATGTATGGACAATATTAACTTGTTCACCAGTTTTTTATGGTCATGTATGAACCGTCCATCCCTTTTTAATGGAGAAAGGGGTACGCTATAAAGCAATTCGAGGATGCGCTATAAAGCAAGACCCGGCGGAAATAGTAAGTGGATTTTAGAAAGAAATAAAAAAATGAAAAATGAAAATACAATTCAGAATCTGAAAGGCTAATCCTGGCTCCCGATTTTCGTTCCACATCTTCGGTCAGAGCCGGCCGCCCTCCCTCGCTCCGTCGGTCAACGCCGTCCGGCACTCTCTCGGTCTCTCACTCTCTCCCCGCCGGCGCCTTCCGCCACTACGCCGTCGACTGCCTCCGCCATCCGCCCTCTGGCCTGGTGTCCAGACTCCGCTCTATCTACTGGTTTGTAAAATCAGTATACTTTGGTTTATGTTTTGTTATTCAGTTTAATTCATGTATAATTTAGGATTCATTGCTAGTTTATTACAGATTGACAATTCTTTTGGAGAGTAATGAGATTGCTAACTTGTTCTAAAGTATGTATTGTTCTGGTTCTTGAATGTTTTTTTTAAGAGAATGAAGAGATGTTTTTCACCTGTTGAGGGTTCACAGAACGTAGGTTCTAGTTCTAATCAATCCACAAAGAATAGAAAATCTGTGTAGTGATGATATTGTGGTTGGACTTGATGATTTGCCTGCTGATCCGGGATTAAGGAGAAATATATTCGATTATGACGAGAAAGATAGAGAAAGAGTTAGGCAAGCGTATTTGCAAAAGGGGCCTTGTCAACCTAGAAACCATGTTTTTCCTGTGACTGTATTTTGAACTCAAAAACGTAGATTTGTTTCTGGTTGGTTCAATGATTACAAGTCTTGGTTAGAATATAGTATATTGAAAGATGCTACATTTTGCTTACCTTGGTTAAATATATATAATTTCAGTAATTTTCATATTAAGCCCCATCGACACGAAATCCTGGTTCCGCCACTGATAACGCAATTAGGTGCAAGTGCAAGCGAACCGAATCAAATTCGACTCTACGAACCGAGGAAAGGCTGCAAAGGCGGATTGGATTGCAAGTCGATCGCTAGTTGCTGTTCGTGGAGGAGTCACGAAAGAATTTGCTTCATCAGTTACTAGCACATCACCCTCAGACCGCTTGTCTTTCTCCGACCATCAAGGCCATCGCCGACCATTTTCAAGTAATGAGGTCTTCAAATCTGCGTGCAAGGTTAGCTTAAAGGGTTGTACATTGATTGGTTCATTAACATTGTGTTTATCTGGAATTTCCGGAATTGAAATTGAATGGTTTCAATTCAGTAATTCGAGGGTTTAATTGTGGGTTATTTATCTTCAGCTTGGAAAAATATTAGTGCAGTGGGTTTGCCATTTTCCCTCAAGATTGGGGGTTTTCTCATCTCTTTAGCTCATATCCAGATATGCTCTACAATGGGTACTAGACCTCTGTAACTCTCTTTTTCTCCAAACGCCCATAACTCTTCAGTTTATGCTTGTTGCTGAGTTCCTGTTTACATTGATTCTACAGGCTCAAGTGTCGTTCTATTGGGGCCTTATTTCTCAGACCATATCACAATGGACGGGTGTGTATTGCTTCCTTTCATTTTTTTAGTCTCATTTCCTAGCAATTCTCTTACTGTTGCAATGAACAAGAGTGTAGTGCAAGGTTGAAATTTGTATCATGTGTTGGGATGCTTATCTGGGACTGTAGTCAAATGAAATTTATGTACTTGCTGGTGAATCTGTGGGAATTGTAGCACCAGATTGGTTTCTATTTTTTTTTTAAAGCTTAGAAGTATCTATAAGTATAGATGCCATTCAATTGTTCTACAGGTATTGACTAATGTGGCTGACAAACTCGAGTCTTTTCACAGTTCGGCTTGCTCAGAAGGTGAGAGATTTTCACAATTGCTCTTCTTCTGGATGTTTCTTGTTCCTCTAGCTCATAAATAAGCATATGAAGTTAGCTCGTTTGAGTGTAATTGTAACCTTTTCTAATACCTAATGGTTAGTTGAATATCTATGGTTACTTGTCCCATTGTTATTCCTTACCATCAAAAACCTCGGTAATGTTGAATTGACTGTTGGTATTCTTTTTTTATAACCTTGTTGTGTAGGTGATGTTGTTTCTAGAAGAGTGCCATTTGCCAACCCTTTGGCAATTAAAATTGCACATGCTCTTCAACTAGGTGAAAGAAGCAAAGCTTCAGATCTCCTTTCAGATGTTAGCTCTGGACACCGTGAATTATGTGTCGATGATTTAACTTATATTCTTGCGCACTGTGCAAAGAAACCTGATCCAATGGTAAGGAGATGCAGAGTAATTGTGGGAAGGTCCATAATCAAAATGATGCTCTATTGCAATTGTCTCTTTTGGCTCTTTTTATTGATAAAGTGAAATGATGATGTTTGCTTTCTTTTTTTTATACTAGACTGATAACAATCTATGGTAGTTAAGCGCTTATATAGACACCTATCCTCTAATGTGAACAATGCTTTATTTCTTTTGCAGTTTCTCATGCAGACATGGAAAATTTTGGAGGAAAGAAATCTTGTGAGTGATAAGTGCTATCTGCTCATCATCAACTCTCTGTGTAATGCTGGCTACCTTGAGGAGGTATAAGCTAATTGGTATATCAATGTTGTCTCTCTCTTTTTAGTCTAGTTTAGGTAATCTGGAATTTTATGCCCTGGTTAATCACAGTTGTCTCGTGATTTGTTTTTTAGATGCTATGGCAAACTGGCTGTTGAATACATTAGTGTTGTTACTGAATTTTTTGAGTATCATACCTTTAAAATTGAAATCTTTTGTTGCATTCCCTCCTTTCTTTTCAGGCGTTTGCTTTGGTCAAGCGTATAGGCGATGAACTTCGGACAAATTTCCTCCTCCCACTATACAATACCCTTTTGTCAGCTTGTATAAAAATGCAAGATGTAAAGCGTGCCTATCAGTGTCTTGATCTAATGGATTCCCAAATGGTTGGAAAAAACGAAGTGACATACATTGCACTCCTCAAGGTATGATATTTTGATACAAATTGACCTCTTCAGAGAACAGGCTTTCAGAATCAATAGCTTAATATAGGTGGACATACCATTACTTCAAAAATTGCGATATATATAGTATACAAATTGAATTAGTATTCAGAACTCTTTGCTTGAAGGGCAACTATAAAATTGGCCGAGTGAATGAGAAAGCTGTGTAATGACTAATAATATCATGTAAAGGCAAGCGTGTTTAATTGAATTTGCTGTACATATATTAGATTCAACTATCCCATGTTATCACAATAAGATTCTTCTCATCTATTGCATTGCATGTGAGAACCTGTGGTAGAAGGGAAGAAACAGAACGGATTCTCTCTGCGTTATAATTATAGTTCCACCGACTTCATGCGCATTGCTTAGACCTTTCTTTCTGTTATATGTTTCAGCTTGCAGTTTGGAAGAAGAATCTCTCTGCTGTACACGAAATCTGGAAGGAGTATAGCAAATATTATAACATGAACATTATTTCCCTACGAAAATTTGTCAAAGCTTTTGCAAGTTTGAATGATCTGCAATATGCATATAAGGCTACGCAACAAATGCTTGCCTTGGTTTTGAAAGGAGAAGCTTTTTTGAGTAAGAATGCAGAGGGAAAGTTTCACTGCCAGCAGCTGGACATTCCAATTCGTTCAGAAAATGGCAATAGCCCGTTCAATAATGAGTATCCTATTCCTTCAATCTCCGTGAACGATGTTGAAATGAGCAGTGGCACAATTTATTCTCAGCACTGTACTCTGAATGATGCAGAAATATTGGAAAGTAAGTCTGCTGGGTTAAGTATGCTCGAAGAGCATACAAGAGCCCCTATCATGAAGTTTCTGAGATGGTCCTTTAATGATTTATTACAGGCTTGTGCTCGATCTAAAAATTTTAGGCTTGCTGAGCAACTAATTTTGCTGGTATGTCTCTGTCCCTTCTATCATGAATTCCACATTATGTTTTGATAATAAAAAAATTGTTCTGCTTTCCGAAAGAACACATTCTGATGGTCTATATAAATTGCCTTTCTAAATTTGATATTGCTATACCATGCTATAAAAAATTTAAGAGAGTTTCTATTAGCTAATGTCATATGGTTGCTACAAGATATAGAAGTGCTGCAGAGAAATTGAGAATATGGTGAAATTGAAAATGGCATGTGTACGTTCCAGTCTTAAGCGTAGATACTACTTATTTGAACGACTAACATTGTATTTTCACTATGGTCTTGATCTCAGTTCAAGTTAATTCTATATTTGTTTTACCATCTAAATTTATTTGATTAATAGTACTGAAATATAGGTCTCATATTTGATATAGATGAAAAATCTTGGTCTAGAACCTACAAGCCATACATTTGATGGTTTCCTGAGAGCAGTTTTATTGGAAAGAGGATGCAGCAGCGGCATAGAAACTGTGAGTTTGCTTGTCTGATTTTGTTGTAGAAGGTTTATGCAGTAAAAGTTAATTTGTTTTATTTATATCTTATTGTCGGTTTCTTCCAGGTAAAACTTATGCAAGAAAGAAACCTTAAGCCTTATGATTCAACTCTCACGTTTCTGTCAGTAGGCTGCAGCCGAGAATTGGACCTTGATATGGCTGAGTTGCTACTGAGTGAGACTTCGGAATGTAAAAAGGCTCATCCTTATAATGCTTTTCTTGCAGCATGTGAAAAAATGGTATGCCTTATTTGTTTGTTAATTTCATGACTCATATAGTGCAGATATTTGAATCCCGGAGTCTGACCATTTATTACAGAAAATTTGGACTCTGAAACTGTTCTAATAATTATTAAACAATGGCTTCTTTTCAGAATCAGCCTGAGCGTGCTGTCAGAATCCTGGCTAAGATGAAAGAAAGGAAAGTCAAACCAGATATACAGACGTATGAAATACTTTTTTTATTATTTGCAAATATCAATCCCCCATATGAAGAAGGCAATATATTGTCACAAGTAGATGCTGCTAGACGGATAAAAGCTATTGAAATGGATATGGTTGATAATGGTATCCAGCATAGTCAGAAATCACTATTTAATTTGGTAAAGCTATCGTCCTTCCTTTTTTCTCAATGTAACCTATGCTATGATCAATCAAGCTTAAGCTGTATGGTCTTTGTTTCAGTTGAAAGCCCTTGGAGCTGAGGGTATGATAAAAGAACTGATGCAATACTTACGACTAGCAGAGCAACAGTTGCCCATCCAAGATGCCCCTCTTGGAATTGAGATCTATAACAATGTACTACATTGCCTTGTTGAGGCTAGACAGGTAAGGTATATAAACTAAAACGTTTACCAATTCATCTTCTTCAGTTGATCTGAATTTGTGGTCGCCGTCTATGGGTTTTTGATGCTATGCAGAGTCACATGGCTATTGAAATATTCAAAAGCATGAAGATGTGTGGCCTTAACCTAAATTCTGCTACTTATACAATCATGATCAATTGCTGCTCCTATATAAGATGTATCAAGTCTGCAACCGCTTTAGTGTCAATGATGATACGCAATGGGTTTTGGCCTCAAAATGTGACCTACACTGTTCTAATAAAGGTATTCTCTCAGATTTCTATTCTTAAATAAGTCTGACGTTTTCTGTATGTGTAAATC
Organism: Polygonum maritimum; assembly: GCA_963924305.1. Taxonomy (NCBI): domain Eukaryota; kingdom Viridiplantae; phylum Streptophyta; class Magnoliopsida; order Caryophyllales; family Polygonaceae; genus Polygonum; species Polygonum maritimum. The sequence goes on along the minus strand of OZ002729.1, from coordinate 6,841,383 downwards.
TTCTCCTAGTTTTTTTTTCTCCAACCAAACAGACTGTAATTTTTATTTACCAAAGCCAATGCGCCAAATATACACGTCTTGTCTTGTGAGGCTAAATTGATATCCTTTCCCTCTGTCTTTTCAATATAAAAAAATGATTTTTAAGATATATTTTTATTGGGTTTATAGATCTCTTTTTAGGCTAATAGTTTCAAAACCTGGGATTCTACCTATTAGGTTAGACCGTTAGAAAGGTCATTTTTAAAATTAAGCCATTAGTTTGTGCTGCTTAATCTTTGAATATGGTAATAAAATCACAAAATCACCCTGTTTTTAACATATCACATGTGTAAGCCTTAATGTATTGGTAATAAAGTAAGAGATTTCATTTCTGAATATTGCATTTTTTGGCATATCTGTCATATTGCTATCCGCACATAAAATCCACCTTATACAAGTCTTTGCTAGAACCACTAGCTTATGCAGTTCTTTATTCTCCAGATTCTATTGGATTTTGACGACTTCGAGGGAGCGCTCAATCTTCTTCACCAAACTATAACAGATGGAATTCAACCTGATGTTCTGATGTTCAACACCATTTTAAGTAGAGCTTATGCTAAGGTAACAGTTTACCTGCACTGAGAACCAGAAGTGGCAGCGTTAATGGAAAGAAAGGATTTTTCATTGAAGAGTATACTGTTTATGATTTTGATTTGTTAATCAATCTGACGACTCTTCCTTGTATGAAATCTGTCAGGAAAGAATCGACGTCATCGAGCTCATTGTTGAGCAAATGCATGAGCAGAGGGTCCAGCCTGACCCGACCACGTGCCACTATGTATTCAACTCATACGCTGAAGGAGAACTCTTCACGACTGCTTTAGAAGCACTTGAGGTATTGAGTTTGAGAATGATATCAGAAGACGAAACCGTCCTCCAAGAAACCAAGGCAAGGTTTGAGGAAGACTTGATTCTAGCCGAGGATCCGAAAGCAGAAGTTAGGATACTAAATTTGTTGGGCAGTTGTACAGATGAAGTTTGCTTTGCCCTCCTTAATCTGAGATGGTGCGCCTTGATGGGGTCTGAGCTTTCTTGGGAACCCAATCAAAGTCCTTGGGCAAGGAGAATTTCGAGTGCCTACAAAGGCTACAACACTATGAAGGAAGAGGCTAACCTCTCCCATTTTCCTTGTATTCCCGATTAAGTGACTTGATGTACCAGACTTGCATACCTGGTAGATCAAGAGAATTGGGAATTTTCTATACAAGATATCTTGAGCAAGGGAGTTTTTGATGATAAAACAGATAAATAAAGGTTGAGCAGAACTTTGCCTATGGAAGCAGACAATTGAGCTCATCATTTCAATGGCTGGATTCAGAAAACCAAGATTTCAGGCCTTTCAAGCAGCCAACTTAGTTGTTTGTATGGTGAGACGTGTTTGGGGATGAAATTGCACCCACCGCCTTTTTGTCTCTGCTTATTGCACTCTACTGAGTCTTTTTTATTCATTAGCATTGTGCACAATTTTGGCCTAAAGAATGTATGATAGCATAAATTTGTCCCTTTTTGATGTAAGGCTAAATGCTTGGAGCAATGTAGAGCTGCCATGAGCAGTGTGAGGGCCTCTTCTTAGACTGTGATTATGACGATTAATTAGGTGATCAATTGCAGAATGATATGTTTTTTTTTATCTGAGATGTGTTTAAGATTTTGTTTATGGTTAATTGCAGGATGGTATGTTTTAGCTTCTATGCATATATACTGGCCATGCACCACAACAACCAGAGAAATGTAAAAAGTAACTTGAGAGATTTTTAATCTTTGGTGTAATTTTGGCCTAGCTCTTCGAAAGTGAAAGTTTTATTGCTCAGATTTATATATTCCATCGGGCTATCGCGACCATTTGATAAATAAAATAAGAAAAACTTGAATTCATTTATTGATCATTATTCGTTGAGCATCGATCATCATCATCATCAAGAAAAAGCAACGAAGAAAAGATTGAGAATTTACCGTCAAAGAGCCAACAATAATAACCCCCACAGAGTTGAATATTGTTTTTTTTGCTTGACTGAGCAGTCTCCTCCTACAAGTAAGTACATTTACTCTCTTTGGCTCTCTATCTCTCTGCCTATACAAAAGATCTCCTCTCTCTAAACTCTAAAGCTAGCCGAAAAAAATACCCACTTTCACCATGGCTGGGAAGAGGAAAAGGAAGGTCAAATCGTAAGTTCTACTCCTCTATTCTTGCATTCAATTGAATTGGGTTGCATCTCATTTTCCCTAATCGTTGTCTTGTTTGGATAGATTGTGTGGGGGTTCAGATGATCCAAATTAGGGTTTTGGGAGTTGTAACTAGGCGGCTGTTGTTCAGGTTTAAATCATATCAATTGGGAATTCTGACCTAAATGCTTTAAATGGAGAATTTTGGATTAGGACCAATCAGGGTCATCGGTTATGGATCATATGGAAATTCACTTGCTTTTAGGGTTAGTTTGATGCTGATATATGTGATTGCATGCTGAATTTTGCTCAATTTTGATAAGAGCTTGATGAATTTCTGGGGGTTTTCATTGATTTTATGTTTGTTTATTGATCAATTATACGCATGATATTGCTCAATGAGTTTTGAGAAGTGTCTAGGGTATCAATTGGGGCTTATATTGTAGTCCTGTAGACATACTTTTTCTTTGAGTTCTATGGAGATGTATATTGAACTAGTGTGAAACTAGGTTGAAAGGAGCCATTTTTAGCTTAACAGAAACTCTTTCTATGAGTTCTATGGAGATGTATAAAGCATCTCAAAAGGTGCAACTGAATTGACTATTTCACCTAGTTTTATTAGTGGATTCATCTGATGAACTCTCATCGTATTTGATACTGATTTTAGCATAAAAGAAACTCTATATATTTATTTTTGTATTGATTATTTGATTGCTTAAAATGGCCATTTTTGCCTTTTATGGTTGGATACACCGATTTGAGTAATGATAGAGGGATTCTGTTGTGGCTTCTTATTAGAATATTTTTCCTTTTTTCAACATGTACAGATTGGCCAAGACTATCAGAGACCGGCATTGCCCCATCAATGACCCGGAAAAGGAAGACAACGCATTAGAGCTGCAATCTTGGTCAGACCTTCCAACTGAACTTTTGGAAACTATTTTTTCCAGTTTTACCTTAAAGGAGAACATTCGCACTTCTGCTGTTTGCAAGAGGTGGCACACAGTCGCCCTTTCTGTTCGAGTGACAAATCAGCCCCCATGGATAATGTATTTCCCCAAATTTGGCAACCTCTATGAGTTCTACAACCCTTCTACTCGCGAAACATACTCGGTAGAGCTGAAGGAGTTGTCTGATTCAAGAGTATGCTACACAAAAGATGGTTGGCTGCTATTGTACAGGCCTAGAACTTTCCGCTTGTTCTTTTTCAACCCTTTTACTCGGGAAATGATTAAGCTGCCTAGGTTTGAAATGCCGTATCAAATAGTTGCTTTCTCGTGTGCCCCAACAGATTCAGCCTGTGCTGTCTTCACAGTTAAGCACATCAGTCCTACTGTTGTAGCTATCAGTACTTGTCGTCCCGGGGCAACACAGTGGTCCACATCTAATTATCAGAATCGCCTTCCTTTTGTTAGTAGTATATGGAATAAGTTGGCTTTCGCTAATGGGTTTTTTTATTGTTTAAGTCTCACGGGATGGCTTGGGATTTTCGATCCAAAAGAACTAACTTGGAATGTTCTTGCGGTGCCTCCTCCTCGGTGTCCTGAGAATTTCCTAGCCAAAAATTGGTGGAAGGGGAAATTCTTGGCTGAGCATAATAAAGAGATTTTGGTTATATACACCTGTTGTAGTGAGGACCCTATTGTATTTAAGCTGGCTCACTTAGCCACGGAATGGGAAGAAGTGCTGTCGTTGGATGATGTCACGCTTTTTGCAAGCTTTCTCACATCCCATTCAAGAACCGACCTCTCTGGAACAATGAGGAATAGTATCTTCTTCTCTAAGGTTCGTTTCTATGGAAAACATTGCATATCGTATTCGCTGAGGGATAAAAGATACTACCCTCGTAAGCAGTGTCATGATTGGGGAGAACAAGACCCGTTCGAGAACATTTGGATTGATCCGCCTGAGAATCCGTTTTCCTTGGTGTTAAATGGTGCTTCGGGTGAGTCCATCTCTTCGTCTTAACACTAGTAGAGCAATCCTGGGTTTCCTTATTGCAGCCTGATTTTGAAACTGAGTTTTACCGGTTCAGATTCTGTTCTGCATTCTGCTTATGACTAGTAGTATTTGAATTTGGTCCTCTAATCCCATTGACAACTATACTTTTATCACTCATTCAAGGTTACATAATATGAGGTCTTAGGTAGTACTGCCCTTAAAATCAAAAGTGAATGCCCCTTGTTCATCTCAATATTTTGCAAGAACTTATTTTCCATCATAATATTACAAGTGGGTTTGTCTTGAAGTGCTATAGTTTAATGTTTAAATCTTCACTTTCATGCCTTCATACTCATTTCTATCTCTCAGATGGTAATTCCAACTGTAATAGTCTATTCAACATTATGAGTTTGAGCAAAACTTGAAATTAGGGACAAACCCTCTTAAAGAATTATCTCATTTGTGCAGATAAACAAGACTTGTAACTTGTAAGCATTTGTCATCATTCCTGGAGGCTTACATAAAATGCTGCTGTTAAACTTCACTTCTTGATATGAACAAGAACGGTTTCAAGAGTGTCTTCTGTGGAGCAGGTATCCCGTACCATTTATGTAGCATTACCTAGCATTTTGGTCTTCTAATCAGAAGGCCAATAGCTTATAAGACGATAAATGCAATTCTTGGATGTTTTTTTTCTCTTTAAATGAATCTCCGTGTAGTAGAATATTGTTGCAGTATGTGATACATGCTTCCCAAAACAGAGAATTGCTTAGTTGTTAGAACTGGTGCTTAATTCGACACATGTTTAAGTGTAGGTTAATGAGATGAAACTCAAAACTAGTCTCCATCTAGTGGTTGCTTGAGTTCCTATAGATTTGTACCATCATAAAATGCTTCTGAATTTTACCAGTGTTGGAATTGTGGTACCAGTAGAACTGGTTTCTTGGGTTCAATTGTAAGGTAAAATTATCAAGCACTCGTGCAAAATTGGCTTGTGCTTGTGTTCGATTCTGACACCAAAAATGATAAGCACTCTCATGTACAACAACTCAAGAAATAGATGGAAACAGTCAAGATAGCAATGCAAGCAATATGACATTGACACTAACAGATTCTCAAAGACCAAAATCAACTTAAAGGATTGGTGTCTGTACTTAACACAGAAATTAACATGCAAACTGACAGGAAAGTAGAAGCTTAATATACCAAATGCAACTTCATCACACGTTTCAGTGTTCTGTTCAAAAGAAAATTAAGCATAGAAAAGCAAAGTGGCAGGCAATCTGAACCACCAACAATACCCTATAATGAAGCCACTCTAAGATTAGATTGCTATCTCAGCCATTACTATCCATCTATTGTTTAGATAAACAAGTGCTTGAACTCTCCATTAGCTAACTGACAGAGCTGGTTGTAGGCATATGTATCTGAAACCAAACAGGAAGCATATCAGTTTTCAGATGATAAAGCAGCAGATAATCTCTCTACACAAATCACGCTCACATTCAACAGATCAAAAAGACAGTATATACAACTCTAAGCACAGACTCGAAACATGTAAAATTCTCGACATGATAAGAGAGGACATCAACCCTATACAGAAACACAATCAAATCAGTTTCAGTTTCGCACATCGATTTATAGTTCACAAAGTGCCTTCGGTCACGGGGGAAGTGGGGGAAAACCCTAGGTTTGGCAGTGGCACGATCTCAAAACTCAACAAGGGAGCAATATCTACTCAAATTAATCAGGTAGGACAACTCGATCATCACTTTATTGGCTCAGAAAGTTCAATTAAACGGAAAACTTGCTACATACCGAAGGAATCGCCGAAATTTGTACAGATCTCAGCGCGAATCGACTGGTTGGTGTCCGCTATCCCGATAACTTCCACAAATCCAGTGGGAGGAATCGGAGCCGATCCTTTGACGACGATCTGCTGATCGTCGGTTGATTTTCCGACGATAGATCCGGCTTCTGATCGGACGACCTGAACAACAGTACGAACCTTCCGGCCGACGTATTGACGGAGAAGACCGCCATTAACGAGAACTGCAGGGTTTGAGGTGTCCATTGCAAGCTAAAGGAAAAGCGGGGGAATCGCAAAGTTTTCGGAAACCTAAAAGGCAGAGAAAAATGCAAGTATACGGAAAATTGCACAACTTGTGGTATATATACCAAGCAAATGGGCGGCAAAATATTACGTGGAATTTTCCTTTCCCGCCTGCTTGCATTTTCCTTTTAAAACAAAATAATTTAGCTGAGGTTTTTAATTTTTATCCAGCCTTCAGTTAATTTGCAGGGTTTTTGGCTTTTGAATCTTGGCTTCTGCTATGATCAGGAAACACATTGTATACCGCCAAAATCAGTTCAAATCCAAATCCTTCTTCTCCGAAGTAGCAATCCCAATCTCCGTCAACATTCCATGGAACGAGCAATTGAAAGAGCTCTCGAGATCGAACCGTTACAAGGACTCTCTTCATCTCTACCTCCAGATGATCAGATCAGGTCAAACTCCGAACGCCTTCACCTTCCCCTTTCTCCTCAAATCCTGCGCATCTCTCTCTCTGATCTTCGTCGGCCAACAGCTCCATTCCCAGGTCCTCAAAACGGGCAACTCTCAGGATACGTTTGTCAAGACTTCTCTGATCTCGCTCTATGCTAAATGCCACATGGTGGAGCGTGCACGCAAGGTGTTCGATGAAAGTCCTGTTCCGATTCAGCCCACGGTTTGTTTCAACGCGATGATTGCTGGTTACACAATGAGTTCTAGGGTTGATGAGTCGGTTTCGGTGTTCTGTATGATGAGGTTAGTTGGGGTGTTGTTTGATGCTGTGACTATGGTTGGCTTGGTGCCCGCTTGTAGTGTGCCGGCTCAGTTAAGGCTTGGGATGTCGTTACATGGATGTAATGTGAGGTGTGGGTTGGTTCAGGACGTCGCTGTGGCGAATGCTCTGCTCACAATGTACATAAGGTGTGGGAGTGTCGAGTTCGCGAGCCGGCTGTTTGATGAAATGCCTGAGAGGGCCTTGATCACCTGGAATGCTATGATAAACGGTTATGCGCAAAATGGGTTGGCTAGCCAAGTGTTGGATCTCTATGATCGGATGGGGAAGCAAGGGGTTCGTCCTGATAGTGTGACACTTCTTGGGGTTTTGTCTTCGTGTGCGTATCTTGGTGCGCGCTCGGTCGGTTGTGAAGTGGAGAAGCAGATCGAGGACTGCGGGTTTCAGTCCAACTCGTTTCTCAAGAACGCGTTGGTTAATATGCATGCTAGATGTGGGGATTTGGTGAAGGCTCGCAAAGTGTTTGACGAGATGCCTGACAAAGGTTTAGTATCATGGACGGCGATAATAGGTGGCTATGGAATGCACGGACAGGGCGATGTCGCCATAGCTCTCTTTGATGATATGATCAGGTCAGGAATTCGACCTGATGGGCCCGTTTTCGTGAGTGTCTTGACTGCTTGCAGCCATGCTGGTCTAACCGATAAAGGCTTAGCTTATTTCTATTCGATGGAGAAAGACTATGGCCTCGAACCCGAGAGAGAGCATTATGCATGTGTTGCAGATCTCTTAGGCCGAGCTGGTCGTCTCAAGGAAGCTCATGAGCTTATAAAGTCAATGCCAATGAAACCCGACGCCGCTGTCTGGGGCGCCCTCTTGGGTGCCTGTAAAATTTACAAGAATGTTGAGCTTGCTGAATTGGCTTTTGAGAACGCTACTAAGATTGAACCCACAAATATCGGTTACTATGTGTTGTTAGCGAATATATACACCGATGCAGGGAACTTGGAAGGTATAAGCAGAGTTCGGGTTATGATGAGGGACAGGAAGCTTAAGAAGGGTCCTGGGTATAGCTATGTTGATCATAAGGGGAAGAATCATGTGTTCTTGGCAGGTGACATGTCTCATCCCCAAGCAGATGAAATATACAGAATGCTGAGTAAACTAGAAAGTGAGATCAAGGAACTTGGATTGGGGAAGAAGGAAGAAGAAGTCTCTAATCACTTTGGAGTGCATAGCGAAAGGTTGGCAGTTGCATTTGGGATTCTCAATACTGTGCCCGGATCCGAGATCATTGTGATCAAGAACTTAAGGGTATGTGAAGATTGTCATTCGTTTTTGAAGTCTGTTAGTAAAATTGTGGATCGGCGGTTTGTTGTTAGAGACGCGACCCGTTTCCACCATTTTAGAGGTGGGTGTTGCTCTTGTAATGACTATTGGTGAGGATTAGGGACCTCAGAAGAGCAAAAACAGTGGAATTTTCTACCAATTTGAGAACTTTGAAACAAAAGAATGGCTACTATTTTGTAGGCATCAGTCTAAGATGAGCTGTTTTGTATGATCTGAGCTTATAATGCGATATCACAACATTGTATATGCACCCATGACAGCCTCTCAAAACACTAGATGAATTTGCTGTTTGAGTAACATCTCAAATGAAAGATGCTGTAGATCTGTCAACACATGGGCATGCTCCAAACACAAACATAATCTTTGTTGTTCACAAAATCACTTCTAAAGATACATATTCACCTTTTTTTTTTTGAGCATCATATTTGAGTGTACCAGATCAAATGAAGTTGAGGTTAGTATAAAACTAAGGCAAATAGATTAGTTTGGATTCAGATTAGACGACAAGTATCAAACTAAATTTAAAGTTACTAAACTAATCTTACCATGGTGTTTTTATTAATGTTTCCACCTAGCCGCCCCACGTTCGTTTGCACTTAGCCATTTACCAAATCACTTTAAACTTATGTAAGTGACATAGAGGTTTTTGTTCCCCACATCAAACGCTTTGATGGTAAGAAGTGCAATGGGATGTTGAAAGGTTTCGAGTTTAATCTTTAGTTCTTTACCTTTCGCGTAGGATAGTAGACGAACATGTGCTAAAAAAAGAATTGAAAAGTGTTACACATTATCCTATTAATGGTTTCAAAAAAATTGGTCATCAAAATAAAATAATGGTAACCCATCTCTTTATTTTATTTTTGTTTTTTTTTTAGCTTTATTTTTCTCTCTTCATGTACACTTGTCATGCTATTATGCAAAGACCAAAGTGGGATTTTGGTCACCATGATGGCCAAACATGCTTTGGTAATCTTCACTTTTTCCACAAATACTATTTTTATATTACTTCTTTCCTCCCATGACCAAAAATTGGTCTACCATTGTGTGTACTCTTAGAGCATTGGCAATGGTAGGCCAAATTTTGGCCTTAAGGAGAGAGAAGTAATAAAAAATAATAAAATGAGGAAAAGTGGGGTGAATAGTACGTTAGTTTGGCCTTGGCTATGGCCAAACTTTGTTTTGGTCTTTGCTTATACATTTGACAAGTGTCAAATAGTACTCTTTTTTTCTTCACTCTCATTTAATCAAATTTAATAATGTGAAGAATATATATTTTTATAATTTGGTGGCCAAAATTTTTGGTCTACCATTAATTGTGCTCTTATATAATGATATTCATAAATCGGGTCGTACCAATAATACACATTTTTCACATAAAATCGGTCGTACCAAAATTTTCTATTTAGTGATCATGTGTAGGGCTGGGCAAAAAAACCGTAACCGAATAACCAGTAACCGATCACCTTTTTCGGTTAACCGTACCGGAAAAAACCGAAAAACCGGTTACGGTTAACGGACCGAATTATTTTCCGGTTAAACGGTTCGGTTACGGTTACTACTTTTTTAATATGTGGTTAACCGAATAATCGAATATATAATATATATATTTTTAGAAAGAGAACAACATAACTAAGCCAATTTAATGATATTAGACATATTTTGATAATATACATTATACAAGGCAGTATGTTTAATGATATTAGACATATTTTGATAATATACATTATACAAGGCGGTAGGTTTAATGATATTAACAATTGTTCTTTTCATGGATAGTTCGGTGGTTTTTTCATTTCTAACATTGTTGATGATTTACGAAGGTCATATACTTGATTTTTTCCGTACTTCATTGACGCCTCGAATGGTGGAAGCTTTAGTTTCTGGTCAGGATTGGATGCGCACTTCATTTACATTTTAACCGCCGAAGAAAATATACTTGAATTAGAAGCTATGGAAGAAGGTTAATTTATTATATTTGTTAGTTTTTTTATTTGAGTACAACGTTTTATTGTATCTGTGACATTTGTTACAATTTATAAGAATGAGAAAGTTGACTTTGGAGCAACCTTTGATAGAAGTTGACGAGTCCATTTCAATTGACGATTGAAGATACATTTGGATATGTTTATGCTATGAAAAAACAATGTTTTATTTTTGTTTTATGTATTGTGAAATAATATAAAGACTATGTGTTTGAATTTTCTATTTTTGCATCTATTAAAGATGTGCAATATGTATTACAGACCGGGTTAACACTCCACTAAATAGTTTAATTTATAAACTTTTTTTAAGATATGGTTATTGATTAATCGAAAAACCGAACCGAAATTTCCGGTTAACTCATATCGGTTAACCGGAAACAACCGGTACGGCTACGGTTATCGAAATTCCGTAACCAAATTTGCGGTTAACCGGTTTCCGATTAACCAAAAATCCGATTAACCACCCGTGCCCACCCCTAATCATGTGAACTAGGTCGTTGTAACACGTTAGAGTCCATACTCATTCTCATTTGTTTCTAGAGAGGTCTTGGACGAGTTGGCTAGTACTCATCCGAATTGTAAAAACATTAATTAGTTTTTTGGTTGAATAAATACAAAAACAATAATCAAAATTATTGATTTGGTAAAAAGGAATTTGGGTAACATTGATAGTATATGTATATGCATCAACAAAACAAATTGATATGCACAGGTTGGAATGGATATTGTTACTGCGTTTTTGTTTACTCTCAATCATTTCGATTGCAAATCAAATAACATCATAAGCTTGTTGATTTTATGAAATATGAAATGGATGTGATTCCTTACCAAAATCGTTTTTTATTCCCATTTTACACATTTCGCGACTTGCCAATCCATTTTGTGACGTACCTTCAGATTCCTAGTTTGAGTTGTTGATATGTTTTTTATTTTATTTGATCTAAACTTATATTAATGCCTTAATAGTAATTAACTAATGTATATTTTTCCTGGTATTCCTAACATAACCGTACGCACCTTTGTCAACCAGATCAATCAATAAAACACGGACGTACTATGTACAACTACAACTACAACATTTCAACCAAAGAAAAAACTACAACTACAAGATGTTATAAAAACATTAAGTAGTATTTATTTTTAAGATTCAATTAGATTTAACTAAATTATGCTTGAGTTAATCACTTTGCCCGAAACCTAATCACACAATAAACATTAGACGTGTAGACAGGTTAGGGTCGAGTCGAGTGACATGAATTTGGACGGCTAGCCGTTTTTGTGAAAAATCAATGATTTTTTTAAACATAAAATTAATTTTAATGACATTTTCTCCACTTCCTCAATTGACTCATTATAGATCTCGTCAGTTCATTCCCAATGATTTTTTCGTCCACGCTCAATTCTTCCACATAAGTGCAGATTTTACATGAAAATTAAACTGAGCTGCGACGATATTGGTTTATATATGGTATGTTGTAACGAGAGATCGAACAAAAACAATAAATAAAAATGACACACATAGATTTACGTTTCTCGGTAACGGTGTGTTACCTACGTCCACGGGCAGAGAAACAGTATATTATTATGGAAGACTGAATTCGGATTACAGAGCTCTAGGTATTTCAAGAGCTTATATAGTGACTCAAGAAACCGTAGTTATAATTATGGGCTGCATGCCCAAAACAAATTTTAACAAGTTCAGAAACAGAATACATAGTGTACCGTTTGGCCTGGGGCTACTCCGCGCCCTGGACCCCAGACTCGCTGACCGGTCAGTGAGACCCCCGTTTTACCTGTCGCAGTGTATGATTCAGATTCAAGGCACATTGTAGTAAATTTACAAATCATTCAACAAGAAATAAGAAATCACTTGTATATTGGAACAGTATATATAAACCAACTCCGTTACCAACAGGGGCGGATTTAAGGGTGTGCTAGGGTTTGTCCTAGCCCACCCTAAAAAATAAATATATTTAAAGTAGTAGAAATTTAATGCAAAAGTTCTAGGTAGTACAAGTGGTAATTGTGATTTTGTGAGGGTCCCCACGACTTGGGTTCGAATCCTGGCCCTAACGTAAACACAAACAGCAATAGACGGGCAGGTTTTTGGCTCTTTCACCCCCTATTTTGTGTAAATTACAAATTTTACCCATTATTTTCTCTAATTTTGGTTTTTATCCAAAAATTTAGCCTACCCAACAATTTGATCCTGGGTCCGCCCCTGGTTACCGAGATTTAATTAAACAATTTAAAGGTACATAGTTGTGGTGTACTTGCCCAGTCCTTTTCAATACAGTTTGTCACGTACATACAAACATTGATTCAATTGTTTATATATACACTAATCAATTATTTAACAAATCACGGGCTTAAGAATTTGGATTTGGTATAACCCTCACATCTTTATTTTTTTGGAACAATGATATTATACGTTAAAAAGTCAAGCAGAATAGAAAATCTTCTGCACAAAAACAAAAAAACCAGCCAAACACCACAACCGTTGATCCCTGATCAATATTCAAATTGTGGAACCAAATTCATTACCTACACTATCAAAATCATATGATATATATAACTTACCTACGCATTCCCATCGTGCACCAAACTCTTTTAGTAATTAACACACACACACACACAATAATTATTCCTCTTCTTTCAATCCTCTGCCTTGTTTTCCCCTTGGAAGGATCAATCCTCAACAGGGAAAAAATGTTGAGGAAAAAGATGTTTTCGATAGGAAAACTCGGTAGGAAGGCGAAATTGACGAATGCAGCTTATGGTCATAGCTCTAGCTCGACCCGCGAGGCTTTGCTTGAGGCTGAATCCAAATCGTCTAATGACATGCCTTCCGATTCATCGGTCTTGTCTTGTTCGCGGTCGCCTAGCTACAAGAGCACTCCATCCGGGTTTTTTGCAATCTATGTTGGCGAGGAGAAGGAGAGGTTTGTGGTGCCAACAAGCTTCCTTTCTCACCCTCTATTCAAGATTCTTCTTGAGAAGGCGTGTGACGAATTCGGGTTCACGCAAACGAATGGCCTCGTTTTGCCTTGCACGGTCTCGACGTTTCAAGAGGTGGTGGATGCTGTGGAAGGCTGCCATGGGAGGTTTGATGTTGGAAAGCTCTTAGAAGAGTTTGATTAGGGATATGTAGTGTTATTAGTTAGATGGATTAAGATCAATTAATTCAATTAAGGAGATTGATCTATCATAGAAGAAGAGTTGTTTTTGTGTGGGTCTTGTTGTTGTAGCGTAGTTTGTGCAGTTTTGTGGAGCTTGTCGATCAAATTGATTGATTTCTTTGTTGTAGGCCTGCAATTAAACTGGCCCTTAAAGTTATTTCACGGAGTCAAATATGTCATGGATATTGATCAATTGAGCTGTGTACATGTATGTCGTTTGACCAGTTTGGTCAGAATGGCAACGCACAAGTAGTAATTAATTGATTAAGAAATTGCACTTAGCCACGCCTTACATTTGAAAGTCAAAAAGTTGGAATATGGGCTTCTAGGCCCAAGTATGGATTCCTTCCTTCTTTTCGATTGACGATAAATATTGCATCTCTACACTGGAAGCCCAAATCACTAATGAATGCTCAAACAATACATTAAGGGGTGGCTAAGGGGTGTAAAACTGTAAAGTGCCACCAACTCACCAAGAGAGGTTAACTAGGATAATACTGTATATAGATCCGACAAATCTCAAGAAGAACCCAAAGTGACTAGTACAAGTTAACAACAAGGTGAAACATTGAGTAAAGAAATAGTACATCATAGTGACACTGACACACCTTAACCATATCATACGTACTAAAAATGCAAGGCCCTACACAATTGAGAGTGCTTGTCGATGGGCTCCATATTAAATATGATCTCGAACCACAACGTTACTTATTTAAGCCATAACTAACCATGCATCATACTAATGAAGTTACTAATATGAAGTCTCAAGCCTCCGTTAATATAATCTTCATATCGTCAAGGAGATCTTGAATCTGGTCCCTAGAGTGGAGCGGGCCCGGGTACACGCAGCCGCAGTCGAGCCCGCCGTCCCGGATCGTCTGGAACAGGGCGAGAGTGGGGCCCACCCCATGAGCGGAGGAGATGGCCGTGTAGTCCTCCACCCCCAGGGTGTCGTAATCCGGATCATCACGTGTGATGTGGAGGCTCACGTCCTCGAACACCGAGAGGAAGGCGGTGCGAGAGGAGGAGGAGGGCGTTAGACCCGGGTTTTCTATCGCCTTGCACAGGAGGAAGGTGAGATCCGCCATGTCCGAGAAGTGCTTGTTCACGCTCTTTGCCGACTTGAAGGAGTGCTCGGTTCTCTTTGCTAGATCCCATAGCTGCTCCTTCCCGTTTATGTCGTACGTGATCACTATGGCCGAGTGGTAGAACCCTGCATATATATAAGACCGTGCAAATTTAGGGTTTGTTCACTATTGTAGTATCTAAGTTATATGTCCATGTAACGAATTGACTTATAAGTAGGACACACATATTCTTGTTTCATGACAAGAAGTCAAGAAGTTATAACACTAGCTAGCTACAGAAATTGAGCATAGATCATCGATCAAGCTTTTATACCAACGTCATGGGTGGCGAGAGGAGGATCGACAAGGGTTCGACAGTCGACAAGATTGACGACCGCATATTTTTCACATTGGCCACGAGAGGCGCTCTTGCTGCGCTGTGCCCCCATCAACGCTGCAGCCGCCAACGCTCCACACAACCCTATTTCCCTTCGCTTACACGCCTGTGCCCACCGTCGTCGTGTCACTAAGGTTAGTTAATCAATTGGCAAGCAATAGGCGAAGGATGATAACATGCTCATCACGCGCATACCTACCTCGAGAAGCCTAGCGGTGGCTTCGGGCTCGAGGCGGAGTCTGGCCAGCTGGGAGCGGCGCGTGGAGCGCGTGTCCACAAAGTCCATGTTCGACAGCCGGAAAGAATTCAGCGAGTAGCTGAGCATGTTGACCCCACGCGCCAACAACGACTTCTTCCGCTTGTTACCTGGCATGTATTCTTCAATCCCCATTTTAACCTCGGGTTTATTAATACCCGTAGCTACAGGCTTGGCCCCTTGATCACCTCTACTCACCAGCCTCACCACCGCCCTCAGCACGACCTCCGCCGCCACCCGATCACACGCCGCGGTGTGCGTCTTCATCGCCACCGTCCACCGCCCGCCCTCCATCTCGTACACCTTGGCCTCGAACAAATCGACGTCCAAAGCCGGCCTCGGGTTCTCCCAGGGATTAAGGTTGAGCTCGTGCTCCACGAGCGTCTGAAACGGGTAAACCGAGCCCGCGCTGTCGTGGACGATCGCCTGCGTTGACCGGAGCTCGATCCACTTGACCTGGAGGGAGGAGACGAGGGGGGTGACGAACGAGAACTTGCGAGTGATGGGGTCATAGTGCAGTTTGGAGCGGAGGATAGGATGGTAATTTTGGAGTTTGTGGAGGGCGTTTTGGAGAATTTGCAAATCCGGTTGCTTAGAGAGGAGAAGGGCCATTACGCACACGCCGGTGCCACCCGGCAACGCCCGACACCAGCTGTGCTCGGTGGCTCCGACCAACCGCGACTCCATGATGAATATATATAGTCACGATCGATGAAACACGTACTTGACTAAACTTGAGTGTATAGGGCACGGACCGAAATTATCACCTCTTTCGACCAAAAATTATAATGGATGTAGGAACCAATGGAGGGAAAATGCGTGTTTAACTTGAAATAAAATGTTTCGGGCTGTATAGCCTATATATACAAGTTTGAGTGAAGTAGTTGGTCGTTAACAAAACCACATGCAATTGCATTATTTGCATATACCATGTGCGTAGGTAGCTGTATTTCGTTTCTGGGGATTGTATTGGCGTGCAAATGATATACTCATATACTCCATTTTTTTTGGTTGGGAAATACTCATATACTCCATTATATATAGTTATCTATATATGCTGGTCATGGGTCAGGTTCAAGTAAAATGATTGTTAATGTGAAACGTAAAACATGTGTGTAGTTGTTTATATTCGGCCTATTGTTAAGTATATTCAATTTGGCATGTGTGAATATGCAATAATACGTGTATTCAGATTCAAGTTATTTGATTCTATGTTTACCTGAATATGTGGTATCGAATATTGAATATAAAAGAATAGAGTTTCGAAGATATGAATAATATTATGCAATTGTAAAATGCTTAAATATAACTACAAATTAGCTTGAACATGTGAAGGATTTGAATGTTTGGTTTTGAATAGTGAATATGAAGACATATGACTCTAGGTACACGTATACCATGATACAATTCGGATATAACTATCAATTGATATATTTGAACATAAAAAATCATGGATTTGAATGTTTGACATACTGAATAGTGTATATAAAGACATTTATTTTGAATATACAAATAATATTGTATAATTTTGACCAAAAAAAAAAATTATATAATTGCAAAATGTTTGAATATAGATTTGAATTAGTTTAAATATACATTTTGTTACGTATTCATGTATGTATATTGAATATATGTAATAGTAATATGAACACAATATTTGTTCTACATTCTACCCTAACACGTCATTTTACTATATCTTACGTCTGCTGGTCATTAAGTGACGTATTTGATTAAGTAGTGTACTGTGTACGTACGTATTATGTTCTGTCCGTCTAAATAATAACGGTATCGGCACCGTCCGCACCGATCTATATAATTTATAACTGCATTCTTTTTTTCAAGTGGGAATTGTGATTACTAGATAGCAAACTTTGAGATTAAAATAACAAAATTACAGTATGTAGCTAGTTGGATTAATTAGATAACGAGTTTTGGCATGTGCTTTGCGGAAGAAGATGCACTGGCTGGCTCTCATTAATTAATTAATACGTACCTTAATTCTCTCCTAATCGACCCGAGTGGTTGAAGACTTGATGATTGAGAGTGTTGTACGTGTTAAAATTAAATAGTGAATTCTATAAATACGTACCGGACAATTTACAATTACGTGGCAAACGTGAAAGCGGTACGTTAAAACAACATCAGCAAGATTTTAATGTAATAAGGTTGATTGGTAGCATCATAGTTTCATAGTATGTGTATCACTCACAACTCACAAGTCTTCCATGGAGGGGCGCTGTTTGAGAGAAAAGTATAATTTAAATACCATTTTATCAGAAATAGTTTTCCATCCTCCTAGCAATGATAATCATACTTTTCATCTAGATCTAGGTCTTTTTATTATTATTATTATTATTATTATTATTATGACGAGAAATCCGCTAAGCTGGTACAGACGTTAAACCCGGCTAGTAATTTGACTTACACCGACCGACTCTGTATCCACGGTGACTGAAACTATTTGAGCTGACTACCAAGTGCATGTGAAAAACTGCAATAACACGTGCTCGTGCGTGGGGCTAGCTTTGCCTTGATTGCTCCAATTGCACTCTGCCCATACACATTGACCTAGCCTCACTATTAATGCGACGGGAACCGGTGCATGTATTGTGTAGTTAGTAGTTGGATACTAGGCATTTAGACGAGTTTTAAGGTAAGAGACATTACTTTCCAACTTCCATGTGCATGATTTGAGCTCAAATCCATTGCTCTTAGATTTGCTTCATAAATACGGAGTATATATTATTATTATTATTATCATTATCATGAATGAAGTTTCAGGTTGATTTTAATTTGGACACGAAACACGATCAAAATAATGGAGTGGTTGGGAGGAGATAATCTACAAGCTAAGGTAAGAGGTAAAGTGCGTTTTTATTTCTTTCCAAAGTTTGTTATATCGTTCTCCCTCCGTTTCAAAAAACTACAACAACAACAACATTTACCCAGGTAGTCCCGCATATGCAGAATCTGGGGCAGGGGCGGAACCAGAATAAACATATTGAGGGGGCCAAATTTTTTAAATTAAATATAGCGAACTCACAACGTATAATAAGAACATATTGACTAGTTTTTAGCCAAAAAAATACTTTAGTAAATTATAGAGAATAATTTATTTCTTAACTCTATCAAAATCTCTAAATAATTTTCTTAAAAATCAATTATATCTCAAAATTTTTTTGCATAGTAACTAGCTAGGACCATTTATCTTTGTTTCCATTGTAAAAACCTAAAATATATTAGCACTATTTAATCACCACTTGTTTATAATTATCATCGTTTTATTGAAAAGATACCAACATGTTTTAGAAAAAAATAACGTGTATGATTCAATATATCTCACCAATAACATACTGTTTTGAAACTAATATGAAAGTATAAGGTTTAGCAAAAGAAAAAGTGGTTTTGCAGAAGTCCAATCTTCTAATGTTCATAACTTTTTGCTCAGATGTCGGATTAAAGCATATAATATATCAAATCGAAGGTCTCGAAAAGAGGAACATATATACCTAAAAAAACTTGGATTGGGGGGGCCATGGCCCCCACTGGCCACAACATAGTTCCGCCTATGATCTGGGGGGTTAGGATGAGAGTATTCCAGACCTAGATGGAATACGCCCGATACAACCCAAGAGAAAAATGGACCGACTCGACAAGCTTAAAAAGAAAAACTCATAATACTAATACTAAAAAAATAAAACGACGCTCTTCTCTACAACCTCCCACTCTTAAAAGCCTGCTCCAACGATCCGCCGACTAGCTATCCACTACCTTGATCTTCTCCCTCCAACTCTCCCTGCACTGAGCCAAGTCCGCCGAGACTCCTAGCAAGCCGATATATTTCCTTATGTTATCCATCCAGCGCTTCTTCGGTCGACCTCTATCCCGCCTGAAAGCGCCTAACTCTAACTCCAACCGCTCACACCTCCTAACTACAGCGTCCAGGCTCCGCCTCTGAACATGCCCAAACCAACGAAGCCTCGATTCTCGAAGCTTATCGCCTATACAAGCCACCCCCAACTTGCTTCTGATCTCCTCATTTCTAATCTTGTCCATCCTCGTCTTCGCACACATTCATCTGAGCATTCTCAAAAAACATCACTCCTAACTAAAAAGCATGGCTAGCATGGAAAAATGTGATATCATTACATCATAGGTTATCACGAGGGACAAACTTAGAAAAAAAGTGGAAAAATATATGAAATGGACAAGTTTTTTAAAACAACATAAAGTGCCCAAATGGTCAAGTATCAAAACGGAGGGAGTATCAGATATACCCGATGGATCAGAAGATCGAAAAACTTGTCAACCATATTAACTAACATGAGAAAAACGAACACACAAAAGTAATACACAAAATACCCATGTTACCTCGGATCAGCTAGTAAAAAGTCTTGGGTCGTATCTATAGGTTGTCGGTTCGATTACCATGAAGTGCAGGTACCGCGTAGTTACCCTCAGGGGTATTCGGTAATCGGATTAACGTATGCTCGTGAAGTCACACTCCTCTATTGTCTAATATCCACAATAAATTCGCGGATTTGCAAGTACGTCCAAAAATAAGTTGGTAATGTGAGAAACACCCCTATTTAGGTTATAGATTTTAATCAAATGAAAACCTTTATTTACCTATAAACTAAAAACTATGAATATGAAATCGGAATACGTGAACATGAACTAAAAATACGTGAACACAATACAAGAAATACGTGAACTCCAAAAATGTTTGTGATTTTGTGTTGTGATGTTATTATGTGTAGTAATCTAATCCATAATGCATGATTTCAAGAAATTTTTTTATTAGATATATTAATGTGATCCATAATAAAGACATGATTTTGTTCACATATTTCTTCCTATTGTTCACATATTTATGCAAATTGTTCACGTTTTTAGTTTATATGATAAGAAAAGTTTTCACAACAATGATGGGTCTATTTAGGCATTCTTGCAATTAAAACTTTTATAATTTTTTTTTGTTTTTAAATTAAAAACTAAACAAAGGAACAACTTAATTTCCCGAAATTAAATACTTGAAGCTGATTTGGGTTGAATATCGGCCATCAGAGCTTCATATCTACAAAATCTCGAAAAGCATATATCAGCCATCATTTGGAACTGGATGATTTTAAATGCTAAAAAGAAGATCATAAAAAATTTATTAACAAGGTCAGGTTGATGATTTGGTTGTTGATTGAAATATACTTCCATAAGGTCTTGGTGGTTGTACGTAGCTGTTCATCTCTTTCTACTCCTCCACCATCACCAGTTGACGTTGTCAGAGACAACTCATATGCTAGCGGCTAATATTTTATGCAATGATTCATCATAGTTAGAGCAGATCAAGGCTATCTGACGACAATTTGCATGTAATAAGCTTTGGGTTGATACATAAGGAAGCACAAGAGAAGAAATTTTTTTGATCAAATAAAATTTAGGGTGAGGGGATGGTGCCCCAGTCTAGGGGTAGGGAAGACCCAAGGGCTCAGATAGCTCTTATAAGGGGATTTACAATATGCCTCACCTCAAGGAGACTAGGGGGGATCGAACCTGCGACCTGTCAAACCGATGCACAAGAGAAGAAATTAAAGGCACACACAAACAACAACAACATTTATCCAGGATGGTCCCACAAAAGCAGGATCTGGGGGGTCAAGAAGGGGACACTTTAATGAAATGCACCAAATACAATCCAAAAGAACAAATTAAAAAAAACACACCCAACTGGCTAGTAGTCTAACACATACAGAATTAAGAAATTTTGATTGATAGAACTCGAAAATGCATTTGAGGATGAAATCCTTTATGGCGACGAATTTGAGTTGGGTCTCAAAATTTTAGGGTTCTAGGGATAGAATGGGTAGAGAAAGACTTTTTAGATTTGTTTTTTAAAATATAAAATGTTATATTTTAAATCACTAAATTTATTTTGTTAAATGAAGGTTATGAATAACCTTTTACCATAAGAAAAAAGAAAAATCTTACAGTTTTGGGTATAATCGCAATTCTTGTAGCATGATCTTTAAATTTTATAATCGCAATTCTTGTAGCATGATCTTTAAATTTTTGGGTATTCATGAAAAATTAGAAAAATTAAGGCATTTTTGCTATGTCAAACCTTTGGGAGAACATGGGCTGTTATAAACACTTAAAACAAAACGGACGGGCAAAATGTAACAAATTAAGAGTCAAAGAAACGTGGCTTGGCCCATCAATCTGCCTCTATATATTTGTTTCGTTATGATGAGGAAATGTGGGCTGGGCCATATCAGAGCCCATTTTCCATACATTTGCTTTGGGAGCCCAAAATCACAGTACGTATATATCATCTCTTCATCATTCCGCTCCTGCTCCTGATACTCATCTGAGACAAGAGAAAGCAAGCAGCCACACAAGATGCAGATCTTCGTGAAAACCCTAACCGGGAAGACCATCACTCTCGAGGTCGAGAGCAGCGACACCATCGACAATGTCAAGGCTAAGATTCAGGACAAGGAAGGTAATTGCTTTCTATAAACCCTAACCGGGAAATTTCATGTTGAAATCTATCATTTTGTTGTCAAGTGTTCTGATTTTGTGTTCTTCTGTGTGTAGGGATTCCTCCGGACCAGCAGCGTCTGATCTTCGCCGGGAAGCAGCTCGAAGATGGCCGAACCCTAGCCGACTACAACATCCAGAAAGGTATAACAACTCTGATCCGTCTTATTTCTTTTATGGTCTTGAAGATCGGTTCTTGATCTGGTTTTGGTTGTTTGGATTGTAGAGTCGACTCTTCACCTTGTTCTGAGGCTTAGGGGAGGAATCATTGAGCCTTCTCTGATGGCTTTGGCTAGGAAGTACAACCAGGACAAGACCATCTGCCGAAAGTAAGGCTCTCTTTTCTGTTTCTCTTTATCTGACCTCATAGTTTGTATTTGTCTAGTTTACATTTCTAATGATCAGTGTTTTTGTAATTGATTCATTTCTAATGATCAATCATTGAGCCTTCTCTGATGGCTTTGTTGTGGATTGATGGGACTTGAAACTTAACCTTTTGAACTGCTGAAATTGGCAAGAGGATATACTTTGTCCCTATAAGAACTCCATCCTTCAACTTTATCAGCTGCATTTAGTATTTCATAGCAGTTGATTTTCATGGATGGTATAATTGAATTTCGTTGTTTGTTTGTTTCTTGTGAATAACAATTTGTACTGTGATGGTGTTAGCATTTGTACTGTCACTATGTTCAGATGTTCATCATGTACTCCATATTTACTTGCTATCTGTAAACTATAATTTTCCTTGAGCTTGTTTCTTATCTGTACTGATTTTTGAACTCTAGGTGCTATGCTCGTCTGCACCCAAGAGCAGTTAACTGCAGGAAGAAGAAGTGTGGTCACAGCAACCAGGTACCATACTTTATAAATGTCTTCACTTTTTCTGGTTGTGATGGCTTTTTTAAAGGTGAATATAATTGAGAAACAACTATAACAATATGGCATATCTTGTAATCTTCCTCTTGCTAGATTAGACTTTGAATATAATATCTAACTTAGTAAGAACGAGAACAATTGTCTTGAATGTCTTGCTACATGTACCAAGAGAGGAGTTGCTTTTGTACTCAATCTCTTGACCTCTTAGGTTGTAGCTATATTACTGTGAAGTTTACTGGCCGGTTGTTGTTTCAATCGACAATTTTGCTTACCGAACTTCTTACACATAATAATTGACTTGAATGTCTTGCCAAGAGAGGGGTTGATTTTGTACTCAATTTCTTGACTTTTTAGGTTGTAGCTATATTACTGATAAGTTTACTGGCCGGTTGTTGTTTCAATCGACAATTCTGCTTACCGAACTTCTTACACATAATAGTGGACTTGAATGTCTTGCCAAGAGAGGGGTTGATTTTGTACTCAATTTCTTGACTTTTTAGGTTGTAGCTATATTACTGATAAGTTTACTGGCCGGTTGTTGTTTCAATCGACAATTTTGCTTACCGAACTTCTTACATATAAAATTGATTCTGAAATAGCTTCTAAAAGTTTATTTGGAAAAATGGATGGAAAGACATTATAGGATTTAGGAAGCACTTTGTTTTTTCGGTACATTTGTAGTGTTGTCTTTTAGTAGACTGGTTTTAATATTGTTATCCTTGCATAGAACTTTTGGAAATGAGTATTTATGGCTGAATGTCTGATGTTTGTTTTTCCTATTGCAGTTGAGGCCCAAGAAGAAGATCAAGTAGATGCATTTTCACAATTCAGTTTTCACATCTGTAGTATGCACATCGTTTTTACAGCAGCCATGGGAGCTGTGCAAGCTATTATTAGTCAAAATGGAGTTTTCAGATCCCACACAAGACCTGAATTGAAAGAGAGGATGGCAGCCACAGTGCACATCACAAACACAACAATTTAGTTTCAAAATAGTACCTACATTTAAAACTTTCATAGCACTTTCAAAGTGCTTGATCTTTGAACAATTGTAGTAGTAAAGTTTAACAAGAGTAGACAAAATCAGCAAGCATCTCAGGCCAATAAGACCCCACCAATGCCCTACAAGGCCTCATACCACTCACATAGTACAACACTTTTAGGCACAATGAGAGATCAGTGACAGAGAGCCATACCTCAAGTGAGACCGCATGATTAGACACATACCCTGCATTCCGCCTGACTTCCATGCTCCTGTCAGTAACGCAGTAGTTAGGCCTAAACCCGGGCATGACCATCCGATCTTGGTACTCCTTAGAGCATCCACTATGGAGACTAGCATACAAGATTTCTTAAATTGCTTTTTCCTCTTTTCTCTTTCCTATTAGTTGGAGAAAAAATTGGCAGAGAAATGTGTCACATTGCATTTCTACTGCGAGAAATTTGTGACACAAATTAGAAATGTTACTCTGACAAAATCCTGACATTTTCTGATTTTTTATTTTCTTAAAAATCTTAAGAAACCTCTCTAGTTTCCATTGTGGATACTCTTATAGTCGGCTGTTGTAGCTTTGCCCCTATTGGTAGGTCGTTGTCTTTGATTTTGTTCATGAGTCATTTGGACAGTGGTAGTCCCAAACCCGTTCGAGGAATGAGCCTGATGCCTTCACCATTCGTTATGAGCCACGAAAGGAGGAGCTTCAGATCCTGCAATGACTTGTAGTAGCCACTGAAGCCCCCAAGTGCTCCAACAGATGGGTAGAGACACTGAGTAGGGGTGGCAATTCGGTGAATCGCTCGGGTTTCGGGTCGGATAATTTGGTTTCGGGTTATTCAGATGTGAACAGTATCGGATATAAACAGAAAATCGGGTGCATTCGGGTTGGGTCAGATTGGGTCGGTTATTCAAATTGTCGGATAAGTCGGGTTAGCGTGTTATAACGGTTAATTTAATTCGGTTTTCGATTGAGTTGGTTTTTTCAATTTTCGATTGAATCGGATTCCGATTGAAGCGGTTTTCGGTTAAATCGGTTTCGGATGAATCAGATTCGGTTGAATCGGTTACGGCTGAATCAATTTTTGTTAAATCAATTTTTGATTGAATTGGGTCTCAATAGAATTGTGTTTGTATAATTAGGTTTTGATAGTTGGAACAGTGAATCAATCTAATTTTGATTTAACTATATTTTAAATAATGTTTTTTTTTTCTATATTTCAAGTGTACAACTTAAGCATATACCAATATAATGATATTAATATCTACGAGACCTTGTACATTCTCAAAATCATATTCATTCTCATGATCAGATTCATATACCGATAAATAAGATCTTATATTTTGTCAAACAAATATATCTTTAGTAATGAACGATTATATTAAATTATACATATTTGTCAAATTACGATCAATAGTTTTAAAATAATATAAAAAAGAGATCATAGTTCAGATAAACATGATTATACAATCTCTTAGATTTGCAATTTTGTATTACACTTTATACTAATAATATATTATGTTTATATCCTATTATATAGAATATCATACTAAGTTCGGATTGTTTCGGATATCATATATAATTATCGGGTACAATCGGGTTCGGGTTGTTTCGGATGTCGGGTAGAATTGGGTTCGGATTGTTTTGGGTTTTAGATATAACTCGGTCAGGTATTTTCGGGTCGGGTTATTCAGGTTTCGGTTTGAAACCGGATTGAGATTTTCGGATGTAATCGGGTTTTGGCTCATTCTTAATCTGGTTGCTTATACCTCAGGGTCAAATTCTGTCGGATTGAGTCGTTTTCGGATTTTATTGATAAAAAAAAATTTCGGGTCTCGGTCGGTTCTTGTAACGGATAATTCGGTCAGTTAGTTTGGATCGGGTCAGAATTTGCCACCCCTTAACACTGAGTAACGCCTGGTGTGGCCTGCTTTAATCGTTTAGTAAAAGATAAGCCGACATGGTTTTGAATCCAGAGGCCAGACTATGAGCATCAGTAAGAATTCCCCATTCCTTCACTTGACTTGCTAGAATCAATGTTCACTCAACTTGCTAAAATAATAAAAAACTGATATTCGAGATGTGGGTTGCGTGTATAATTTTCACGGGTTTGGTTCATTTTGTTGGCACTGCATAGCCCACTAGGCACAAAGGAGGATAGGTTTGGGCAAATAAGTAAACGAAACGTAGATTATTTCTGTTTTTCAGATGATGAAATTGGTCAGCTTATCATCATCATCAAACTCTGACTAAAAAAGAAAAAAACGCTCTCTCCTGCAAACCCAATGACCACGCCAGAAGTTGTCCCGGAGACTCAACCAACACCGGAAAATATGATCACAGAGAGTCAAGGCCACACGGTAAACGCTGGGAAGCCGCCGGATCCGCCGGTGACCTGGAAAGAGATGGTTACGGGTGAGCGTGGGCAACAACGCCCAGTGCTAGCCCCAGAATTTCTGACTGACAGGGTTACGGTCTCGTTCCCGGCGGAAACCAATGGCGATCCCGCGATTGACATTGCGCCGGAAGCACTCGCCGAAGTATGGAGATCATCTTTGATTGTCAAGCTCTTGGGTGGGTTTGTTCCTTATGCCATCATGGAGAAGTTAAAGGAGTTGTGGAAACCAGTGGGAAAGATGGGGCTCATAGACTTACCCAGTGGTTACTATGTGGTGCGGTTTGAGACGGAGCGGGACTACATGCACGCTCTAGCTGGTGGACCGTGGACGGTCTTCGGCCACTACCTCATCATTAAGGCATGGAGCCCGGACTTTGACCCAGAAATTGACGCCATTACCACGTCGCCGGCCTGGGTCCGTATAGCCAAGTTACCGCTGATGTTGTATGAGGAGGGTATCCTGGCCAAGATTGCTGTAAGGATTGGGAGACCGATCCGGGTCGACACCGAAACGTTGTTCACCAACCGGGGCCGCTATGCCCGAGTTTGCGTCGACGTAGACCTCCCCAGGCCGTTGAAGGCGTCGATATACATCCGAGGTAAGCGTTATTTCCTTGAATATGAGGGCCTTCAACTAATATGCTTCAAATGTGGCAGGTACGGGCATTTGGCATCTTAGTGCTCGACGGGAAGGATGGGTAGCGCGTCGGAGTCGAGAGGAAAGAAGGGGGAGGCGTCTGAACGGAGTACGTCAGAGGAGAGAAAAGAAGCAAATGACCAGAGCGAAACGCCGGTGCCGGCGATAGCCCCGGGGAGGAGGGACCAGAACACAACAGTCACAAATGAGCCGTTTGGTCCATGGATGACCGTGCCTAGGAGGCGGATACATGCGAAAGGAAAGGACAAACCTGCAACTTCTGAGCCAAACAAAGCCAGTGGGGGTAGCAAGTTCTCAGCCCTATAGACTGAAACAAAGGAAGATGAGACTGTTGAAAGAGGAGAGGGTTCGGATAGAACCAAAGGGAAGGGTGTAAGTTCAGAACAGAGCAGGACAGAAGACAGGAAAGAGGAAGCATCGGGAGAGAAGAAAGAGGTGCAAGAGGCGGAAAAGCTGAGCCATGGACAAGGTACTAGGTTCCAGGTTGGGGCGTCCGCTAGTGGAGGCGCGCAGTCAAAGAAAAAGGTTTCTGTGCAAAAGGAGAGGAGAAAGAACATCTTTCGGGTAAAGGACCAACAAGAGTCAACCCAAATGGGTAAGAGGATGAGAGGTGAAGCAGGGAAAGTTTGTAGGCCCAAAGCAAAGGGGGGAAAGGCCCAAAGGCAAGTTGTTGGGCCAACCCATGACAGTGAACAGAGGAAACATTCCAGCGGTAAAGAGGACCGAGAGGGGGAGGAACCAGACGGGACGAAGCAGATGGAAAGCGAGGGTGTCCCGAATGGTGCAAGGATAGAGCCGCCGGAGGGCAGTATGCAAGCTGGCGAGGAGACTAGAAGCGAAGTTGAGCCCCTAGCCCAAGCTGGGGACGAGCAGATGCTACTGTCGGAGGAAGCGAATCCCTCCGGGGAGGACCATTAAGCTTGTTTGGCCTGTTATCTAATCCAGTAGCCATGAATGCTCTAGTTTGGAACTGTCGCGGAGCCGCCAAGGGTGGCTTCCGCAGGGAGATTTGATATATCTTAAAGAATTACAGAGTTGATGTTCTAGCTCTTATGGAAACAAAAATTTCGGGAGAGAAAGTGTAGAAAATCTGTGATCGGACCAACTTCTCTAAGCAGTTCAGAGTGGAGGCGTCAAGGTTTGTGGGAGGCATCTGGCTCCTTTGGAATGATGAGAAAGTCACGATCAACATCATCCGATCCAATGAGCACTTCATCCATTCAGTCTTGGAATTTGAGGGACATAAGAATCATTTTATTGTGGTTTATGCCCCCCCCTACGCCAAGCAGGAGACGACCCTTTTGGGAAGAGATTGAACGTGAAACTTTGTCGATTAGAGAGCCCTGGTTTATCGGAGGTGACCTTAATTGTATCATGCACTTGTGGGAGCGTCAGGGAGGCTCGGGCAACCTTTCTCCAGACTCAGCGAAATTTCAGGATTGGGTTAACAGAGTAGGTGCCATGGACCTTGGGTACTCAGGGCCGGCGTTTACGTGGTCGAGAAGCACCCCTAGCAACTCGCGCATAGCTAAACGCCTGGACAAGATATTTGCTAGTGATAGGGCTCGCTTGGAGTGGCCGGAGGCGAGGGTCATCCACCTCCCGGCGGTCAGTTCTGACCACTCACCTCGTCTTCTCCGATTTGAACCCCAGGCTATGGCAAGTATGAACCGAAGGCCATTTCGGTTTGAGGCAGCTTGGATCCAGCACACAGAGTTTATGGAGTTTTTGGAGACCAAGTGGAAGCACAATGTTCCAGCCAATGAAGCTCTGTCGGTGCTCACCGGGGAGCTTAAGGACTGGAACCGGAGGGTGTTTGGAAATATTCATGCTAGGAAGAAGAAGCTCATGGCTAGAATCGGGGGTATCCAGAAGGCCCTCGAGGGAGGCGTTACACGTCGGCTTCTTGACCTTGAAGCGGAATTACATGCGGAGCTAAGCGCCACCCTCAAGCAAGAGGAGATGCTTTGGTTTCAGAAATCGCGGGAGCAATGGCTAGCTTCAGGGGATCGGAATACGTCTTTCTTCCACATGTCGAAGATCATCCGGCGGAGGCGTAATAGAATTGATATGCTTAAGACTAATGAAGGAGAGATTGCTGAAGAGAAAGAGACCATGGAAAGGATGGTTGTGGAGTTCTTCACAAGCTTCTACTCTCTATCTGACAGTGAAAGGGGGGAGCCCAATTATTTGGAAGGCCGCTTTCCTCAGCTCCCACAAGAAATTTGGGCTGAGGTGAACAGGCCAATATATGAAGAAGAAGTGCAAGAGGCCTTCAAGCAAATGGGTGCCCACAAAGCCCCAGGAGAGGATGGGTATCAAGCTGTCTTCTTCCAGAAGTGTTGGAGAGTGGTCGGGAAGTCAGTAGAGGAGGCTATTCAACGCTTTTTTGCCACTTCTACCATGCCACCAAACTTGAACAACACGCTCATTGCGCTTATTCCGAAAGTCAACAAGCCGGAGATGATTAGCCAATTCCGACCGATTAGTCTATGCAATGTGCTATACAAAGCCATTACTAAGATTCTCGTGAACAGGATCCGCCCTCTCCTCCCTTCTCTTATTAATCCAGTGCAAGCTAGTTTTATCCCGGGGAGATTTATAACTGATAACGTTGTTATTATGTAGGAGGTTGTTCACTCGATGCGGAAGAAGAAAGGCAGGATGGATGATCCTAAAGATCGACCTTGAGAAGGCCTATGACCGGCTCCGATGGGACTTTATCGAGGGGACCTTGAAGGATGCGGGATTCTCGATGAAGTGGGTGGGCTGGCTAAAGGAGTGTATCGAGACGTCGTCGATGCGGATCCTTTGGAATGGTGACCTCACTAACCAGTTTAGACCCGCCAAAGGCATTAGAGAAAGGGATCCGATCTCACCCTACATCTTTGTGCTTTGCATGGAGCGTCTAAGTCAAGCCATCACTGAAGCAACCGACAGCAAGGCTTGGAAACCGATCAAAATTAACCGACAAGGGCCTGAACTCTCGCACATGTTTTTCGCCGATGATATTGTGCTTATGGCCGAGGCTTCCAAGGACCAGTTGAGAGTGATCATGGACTGTTTGGACAGGTTTTGTTTCAGCTCAGGACAGAGGGTTAGCATTGCCAAGTCAAAGTGGTTTGTCTCGGCCAACGTCAACGAGAGGACGGTGGAAGAGTTGCGTCAGTGCTGCGGTTTTGAAGTCACAGGAAACCTCGGGAGTTATCTCAGGATGTCGGTTCTTCACAAACGAGACAACAAGGACACCTTCCAACCCCTTATTGACAAACTCAACAACAAGCTTGCGGGATGGAAGAGCAACAAGCTGAGTTTCGCTGGGAGAGTTACACTTGCAAAATCAGTGCTCTCGTCTATCCTTGTGTATTTTATGGGATCAGTTTGCTTGCCGAAGGCAGTTTGCGACAAGATTGACCAAATTACGAGATCTTTTATCTGGGGGAGTAATGGCCAACAGAAGAAAACCCATCTTGTCGCCGGGCAGGAGGTCTTCAGGCCGAAGTAGGAAGGAGGCCTTGGAATTCGCTCGATGCACAACCTCAATCAAGCAATTATTGGCAAGCTGGGGTGGCGATTTTTGAGAAGCGACAAGGAGTTGTGGGCGCAAGTCTTGCACAAAAAATATGTCAGAACGAATGCTAGGGAGGTCGCAGGACCATCCCATGTTTGGAGAAGCCTCAGATCGGGGGTCCGGAATATAGGGACGAAGGGAAGTGTGTGGCTCGTCGGAGATGGGAGGGCCATTGAGTTCTGGCGGGATAACTGGCTCAAACAAGGACCGCTGCTCAATAAAACCCGTGTGCCAGTTCCAGACCACTTGTTGGAGGCGAAGGTTCGTGATTTCTGGAGGGAGGAACACGATTGGGAATGGGGCACAATTTCGCCGTTCCTGAATAACGAAGCCCTGCTGGCGCTAGCAGCGATCTCGATTATGAAGATGGCAACTCGGATCAGTTGAGTTGGAGCCGCACGGCGGATGGCAATTACTCAATTAGATCGGCCTACCGAGTTGCCACGGAGGGAGAAGGAAGCCAGGGCAGTGATAGGCAGACTTACCGAGAGATGGAATTTGAAAGCTCCAGAGCGAGTTAGGCATTTCGTATGGCTTGCAATTAGAGGAGATGTACTCACCAACTGCGAGCGAGTGCGCCGCCATCTCGCTCACGACCCACAGTGCCCGATGTGCTACGCCAGCGATGAGACGCTCGAGCACTTGTTCAGAGATTGCCCAAGGGTGAAACGAGTGTGGGAAGCCATGGAAATACCGTACCCGAAAGAGGAGTTCTAGAACCTAGCCTTTGCAACTTGGATTAGGCCAATTCTGACTTGCCGGAAGGTTTTTGCCGGCAGCGAAGATTGGTCGGCGGTCTTTGCAATCAGTATTTGGTGGGCCTGGAAAACGAGGAACGAGAAGACATTCAGAGAAAATCAATCAACGAGTTTCGCCAAGGAATTTGTGTTGAATAGGGCTGCGGAGTACCGAGTTAGTTGGGCCAAGAGGAACAATTCGGGCCCAAGCCCACCAAAGGTGACCGCCCAGATTGCGTGGGAAAGGCCTGATCAGGGCTATGTGAAGATTAATACCGATGGAACGAAGAACGGAGAAGGCGTGACGACTGCGGCGGGTGTCGTCCGGGATTGTAATGGTAACTGGATCAGTGGGTTCGCCTACCACATAGGTCGGACCACGGTCCCCCGCACGGAGCTCAAGGGAATTCTTGAAGGCCTCCGTCATGCTTGGAACTCGGGACATAAAAGGGTTATTGTAGAGTCCGACTCACAGCTTGCCATCCAACTCATTGGACATCCGATCGCCCCACATCATCCCCTTCATAGCCTGGTAGCTCAATGCCAAGGCTTCCTCCGCCGGGACTGGACAGTCCGGCTCCGCCATGTCTATAGGGAAGCGAACCGTATCGCCGACTCCCTCGCATCTTTGGCGTTTTCCTTTCCTTTGGGGGTCCACTTGTTAGAAAACCCCCTAGTTGTATTGTTAGTTTGCTTCGTGATGACTATTGGGGAAAGACCACCCCTCACCTCATCGGCGCCTAGGCCCTATTTTAATAAAAATCCCGAGAGCGTAGCCTCTCTTGACCATAAAAAAATAAAAATCATCACCAAACTCTTGCTATTGCCTGATTGCTGCATTCCTTTCTCTTTCGGTAGATTTCTTCACAGTTTTCCGATTCCAACTTCACATTTTGATTTTGGTCCGTTGCAGACTTGCAGTAACATCCATTATTTCACAATAACAATTGCATAATAAGTTGTTTAGAACGTGTAGACTAGAAAGCAACGTGAATTTCGGGGAGAAGCACAAACTGCAAGTTCTTCATTGAAATATTCAATGGTCTCAAGATTTCAATCCAAAACACATACTTATACTCGAAACTAAATGGGTTCTTGGCACAAAATTTGATGGGTAAACCTTAAAATCAAACTGTAGCTATTCCAAACTTCCCCCATAAGAGAACAAGCAGCATAGCAGCAAAAGACATAGTTTACAGCCTCCTTCCTCTTCTACCACCCTTTCTACGGGTGCTGTCAGTTGGAATGGGAGTCACATCCTCTAAACATCAAAGCAAAATCGAAATCAGAAGAATGCCCGAGTACAAGAAACCACCAAGTATTAATACCAAACGTGTATAGAGATGAGCTTACCAATACGTCCAATCTTCATTCCTGAACGAGCAAGAGCTCTAAGTGCTGACTGAGCACCTGGACCAGGTGTCTTGGTCTTGTTCCCACCAGTAGCACGAAGCTTAATGTGCAGAGCAGTGATTCCAACCTCCTGAACAATACAAACAAGTAGCGGTCACAAGTAAATTCAAGAAAGCATCAAGGTACTTATCATGGACAATCAAGATTTAGAAAATACCTTGCAATACAAACAAGTAGCGGTTTAAATGTGTTTTGTAATTAGTTTAAGTCAGCATGATTTGGAAAATACCTTGCAACGCTGAGAAACGTCTTGGGCAGCAAGCATAGCAGCATAAGGAGAAGACTCATCTCTATCAGCTTTAACCTTCATCCCACCTATTTCCAGAAAGACAAACGTCACAAACATCATATGTAAAAGCACAGCAGTGAGAACAGGGCAAACATAGAAAGTTAGAAACCCAAGGAAAAGTTAACAATAGAAAGAAACTGGGGGAAATTATTCAGATAACTAATGATTCATAAATGTCAAAACAAGCTATCCCTTTGCAACACTTGTGAAGTTTAAAATCATTAGCAATTGGCAGAAACATAAATTCCAAATACGGCTGCCTTAATATGAAATCACCATATTTTGACAATGAAAATTTAGGCAACAAGAACTGGAGATACTGCAGATTTAAGTTGAAGTGTGGAATAAGAGTTGGAAAAATGAGCATGTAAGTTTTCCGATTCTTTTACGCATTCAGATCCAAGGGTTAAGTTCTACGGGTGGGGAAGTCACCCGATATGCAAATCAGATATTCTTTCAAACTTGGAGTTTGAGATACTCGAGTTTAAAGTTAATGGGTAAGATCACAGGAGTCAAATTCGAACACAATCACGCATGTGCAACTCAAATGAAGAAGCTCCATAAAATATCTAGTTGATCAGAATAGCCGATCAATCAAGTCCTTCAAATAAAACAGAGCACTGGTTTACGAGTATTACAAAAGAATTTATACTAATCACAAACATGACATAGCACTTCTCACTTCTCAGTGACCTAGCACTCTATACTGCGAGGAAATACTGTCTCCATCAGCAAAAAGAATTGCATATTCAGTAACTGAAATTATACAGCAAAGAGGGTTAACCATTCAGTTGCACATCGATTTTAATTAAACCAGAACACCAGATTCTTCTCTGACAGATAAGGAGGCGATTTTGGGAGCCATCATCTCCAGAAGACCCTTTGGATTGTCAACATGAACCCAATGCCCTGCTTTAGGCAAAAGATGGACAGAAAGCTTTCCCTTTGATTCATCCCTTGGCCTTGCTGACAGTCTTTCAAGCCTTTGTATGACTCCTGGTTCCCATCTGTCACTATTTTCCGCACGCACTACCGAGATCTCCATTCCTTTTGGAGGGCGTTCGAGTAGAGGCCAGTAATCTGTCTCCCTGAGGGTAAGTAGATGGAAAACAAGGAAAAAAGTTTTAACTTAGCTTCATTTTTTCATTAAAGGTAAATGACCACCTTAGCTCGTTTGATAGATTTCACATAAAATTTGGATTCTTGTTAGTCCGAATAAATTTGATGCTTAATGCCTTCACAAAAGTGTTAAATTCAGTGAATCAAATTTCCAAATTTCATGCCTGAGTAAATAATCATACTCAAACTACATTCCATCCATAATAATTATTTCAAGCTCATCACGCCTAAGTGGTGCTTTGCTAAAAGGAATTTGGAAAATATGAAAATGTTAAGGGATAAAAAAATTTCACCTGTAAGAGTTGAACATCTCAATAGCACCATCAAGGTTAAATGCCCAAGTCTCCTTATCTCCCGATTTCTTCAGGTTACTTGCAATCCACTGAGACAAGGACTGGGAAAAGCCAAGGCTCAACAGGTACTCCACAAGCCATCTAGATCAGATAGATTAAAGAGTTGTTTTAATTTTATCCCTCTTTCAAAAAATCACACACTTAATACAACCAGGCAACTGAAACTCAAAGACAAGGTTAAATGACTCACTTTCTCGATGATATCGATCGTGGTAGGCTTTGCAAAGTCTGTAAGACCTTTTCGACTTCTCCATCACTGTCTTCAGAATTCACAACTCCAGGTACTGAGTCCAACACCCAGAGCTGTTCTGCACCAGTAAGGTCGAAATTAAGATACCTTGTCTTCATCAGCGCCCAACAGGCGCTTATGTCAATTTGATAACCCCTACGGTCTAATTGTGTAGTCAGGCTCAAACAGTTAATAAAAGAAGAATACCAGAATCAAGTCTCACATAGGGAAAGTCTCAGAATAGCATAGTATTTCAGGTTCCAAATTAAGAGAGAAATTTTGGAAGCCTACTCCTTAGCTTGTACTTACAGAAAGAAATTGTGAATGACAATATAAACACATTAAATTCTACGAAAAATATAACTGGTTAAATTCTTTTAACCCGAGGTTAAAATACATCTGAATAGCATTTTAACAGTAATTTCTTGTAAGCGGATATAAAAGCAATAATATGATTGTTTGGGAATGGATCAAATAACACAAGCGCATAGAAGCATCTCAAAGACTCAAACTCCATACTTGACAATTTCAGACTTAACTCATCATCAAAATCCATACAGCTAGACACTGACAGCCATTCATGCATACCACAAAAACTGAAAAAAGCTTAAAATCAGATGACATCAGAAAAAAAAAAACATGCTAAATAATTATTAAGAAAACAATTTTACCTGTTTAGGCAACGCAACTGAGTCTCCATAGTCACCTAGAGCACAACTCTGAGCAAACTGCATAGCAACTTTACCGCCCATGGAATGGCCAATAACAACAGAAGGCCAAGCCCAACCATGTGAAAGGACCAAATTGGCCAAATCATTGGCAGCATTCTCCATATTATGTGGAGGATCAAGACCCTCCACCTCTGCTGAGTTCCCATGGTTCCTCAAATCCACAAGCACCATTCTCCAGTCTGCCAAGTACCGAAGACAATTAATTTAAGCCCCCCATAATTCAGGCACATTCTAACAAACTCTTCAGCATAGAAACAATTTGACATTTCAGGAAACATTCTCATCAAATCAACATTCAGTATCAAGGTGATCTAACGTAAGATCAGATATGCAAAACACATGAAAAAATAGAGTGGAAATGCCTAATTGGCTATGTACCTTTGGAAGAGGAGGAAATGGAGGAGAGATGAGAGGTGAGATTGCGCGAGAAGGATCTCCAATTTCTTCCGGATCCCAGGAGGCCATGAAGAACAAGAGCGGTTGGGCAATTAGGGTTATGATGATGATTGGAAGAAGTTGTGATCTCCTCGAAGGCTAGGGTTGGAAGAGATCTGGTGGAGATGAACCCAGGGGATGGGACAATGTAAGGGGAGGGGTTCAACAACCGGAGCATTTGGTCTGATCCGAATTTCCGTCGGATCAACCTCACTGCCATTAGCCTTGAAAAAGCGGTCGGAGGCGAAGAAGAAGACTATAAATGTGAAGCAGAGGTTCAGGTGGCGTTACAAACGAGGAGGCGGTATCGTGTCAATTTGGAGGGGCGGAGAAATTGGATGCATGAAACGATGTCGTTTTGGGATTTGATACTTGCCAGAGAATGACAGCTGTTGTGTTTCCTTATACGCGTCGTTTTGGTGTTTTTTGTGGGGTAGGGAAAAAGTGGAAAAAAGAGGAAGTTGACAGCTGTGGGATTTGAACCCACGCCCTTTCGGACCAGAGCCTAAATCTGGCGCCTTAGACCACTCGGCCAAACTGTCTTGATGTTTTATTAGAACGCAAATACATACAGATTAATAACATTGGCAATGCTTCCATCCAATACAATGGTGTTACACATGTGGATTACAGGACAATGCTCTTTTGCTAATGATATGAAAACATACATGATGCAACCGTGATAAGATTAAGCGTCCATGGTTACAGAATATTGAGCTGATTGATCACATTATCTGTTGCCCTTAAGTATGACCATTGGCGGAACTAGCCCATGCCCCACTGAGACTTTGTTTTTTTTTTTTACAAATAAATTATATGTGCAAAAACGTGTAAAGGCAATAAGGCATGTGTTGCCACTTGCTACGGGAGTTGCATTCAATTGTAAAGCATGGGGCAACTATAATATTTATTGATTAAATTTACTTGAAATCATGCTTAGATCTATGAAAAGTTAGAGTTCAACCAAAAAAACATATGTGAAAAGTTAGAGATGATACATTCTTATTTCCTATATACAATAACACATGATGATTGGTACTGTTTGTTTGTGATAAGTGGTTCCATCTGCCGAACCTATTGATGTTAAAAACTTATAGGGTTAGTCATATGCTTTGTGTTGTCTAGACTTCGAATTTTTAAAATGGAAAGTTTTAGTTCGGTTTGTCTCAGGATATATGAAGAAATTTTTTCAACTATTGGGAGTTCACATAAAGTAGAGTTCTAGCTCTAATCCCGATCCTTATCTATCATGTGTTCTGAGTGTGTTTAGTGTTGATCCGCCTAAAATAGAAAATCTGTGTAGTGTCGAGGTTGTTGTTGAACTTGAGGATTTGCTTGCTAATACATGATTAAGGAGAAATATATTTGATTATGATGTGAAAGGTACAAAAAGGGTTAGACGAGTTTATTTGCAAAAAAGGTCTTGTTAACCTATAAATCATGTCTTTCCTGTGATTTTATTTGGATCTCAAAACCGTAGATTTGTTCCCGATTGCTTCAATGATCACAACTCTTTGTTAGAATATAGTATATCAAAAGATGTTGCATTCTGCTTAACTTGTTATCTCTTCAAAACCGATAATGTAATTTCAGTACTTTGTATATTTAGCCCCCTTTGGGACCAATTCCTGGTTCCGCCACTGAGTATGACACATTTCACTTTTTTGTTTTGGTTTATTGAACACATTAAAAGCATTATCTTACATTCCTACCTCATCTCTGGGACTGGGAAACCTAAGAGCGAGATGACAAGATACAAATTGTATAGCATTTCTGGTGGAGACACTTGTTTATACTTATTATACCTCTCGACTTTCTCAACATCCAAAGAATCGCTTTTCACGTCTTGTTGCTCAAGTACAAGGGTGAGACATATGTTGACATAAACCGGGTTCAGAGAACCGGTTAAATCAATTGTATTGAGCTAGCAAACCAGCTTACTATAAATAGCTGTGTCTTTGTAACAGATTCATTCATTCAGTAAATGAAACAATTTTCTGTTGCAAATTTTCTTGTGTTGATATTCTAAGATGGTATCAGGCTATACGATCATTCTTCCGCATTCTTGATCGATTCTTTCCAGTCAATTTTTCCGATCTGTTGATCGATTTTCTGTTTGTTCTTTCCGATTGATCATCTCGATCGATCGCGTTTGTTGATTTCCGATTGATTTCTGTGTCGATCGTGTTTGTTCTTGAGATTTTGCCATGGATCCGAACAATCCATTGTACATCCATGCTTCTGATAATCCTGGAATGGTTTTGGCTACAAAAGTCTTTGATGGATCTGGTTTTTACGCTTGGAGGAGTTCAATGGTGATTGCATTGAAAGCGAAAAACAAATTTGAATTTCTGAATGGTGATGTTGCGCGTCCAGAAGCTGGATCAGCTGATTTTAGTAGTTGGGAGCGTTGTTATGCTATGATCACATCCTGGATTTTCAATTCCATGTCGAAAGAGCTTGCTGAAAGTTTTCTTTTTTCTGGTTCAGCAAAGCAGATTTGGGACGATCTTGAGGCTCGTTTCTCTCAAAGCAGTGGTGCTCACATGTTTTCAATTGAGAAGGAATTGAGTACGATTTCTCAAGCTTCAGATAATGTTTTTGGATATTTTACTAGAATCAAGCGCCTTTGGGATGAACGTGATTCCATGATGAATCTCCCTGCTTGTTCTTGTGGTCTTGCTGATGCTTTTAGAAAGCAACTTGAAAATCAACGACTTCTTCAGTTCTTGATGGGGCTCAACGATTCTTTTTCTGTTACAAGAAGAAATATCCTTATGCAAAGTCCTCTTCCTAACGTTCATGTGGCTTATTCCATGGTGCTTCAAGAAGAAACGCAATGTGGTATTCAAGCTTCTAGTAAGCTTCTCTCAGATGCTTCTTCTCTGGCTGTTCCTTCTGGTAATTCAAATGTCCAAAGGCCTGGAAATCAGTGTTCTGGTGCTTATAATGGTGCTAATGGCAAGGGCAAACGTTCTCTATTCTGCACTCATTGCAAGAAAACTACTCATATAGTTGACAGATGCTACAAAATCATTGGCTATCCACCAAGATCTCAAGCAAATGCACACAATGTTTCAGAGACTGAGTCTTCCGATTCGGGCTATTTTGTATAGGCTAACTCTTGTATTTTAGGGCTATATTGAGTGTGTTTAGGTTATAGTTGTGCGTAATTGTAATATCTAGGCCGACGACACAAGAATTCAAGAATCAAGAGTTTTAAGGCGTTTTGAGCTGTCTACGCGACACCACTTGCTTGCGAAGGCTATATCTTGAGCTACAGAGGTCGGATTGAGCTGATTCCGGTGCCATTGGAAAGCTAACTTCAAGGGATTTAATTCATCTTTTTACACCGAAGTCAGATTCCAAGCCGAAGATGGTCAAAACAGCCTCCGAAGTGACGCCATTGATTCTGCCGTGATTCTACGACCGCGGAGCTCCCGACGCGACCACGGTGCTTCCCGAGACCGAATTGTTCCTTTCTGTTGCGATAGCGCGGGCGCGGTGATGCCGAATCCGAAGCGGGCCGAAATCTTTCTATCTTGTTTCCTTTTCTATCTTTTTGCCTCTTTCCTTATCTATCTCGTGGAGCTTGTTCCTTGGGCTATATAAGGAGGAGCTAGCCTTAGGTTTTGAGATACAATATACATTCTACCTTCTTCCACAAGTTAGGTTTTTAGCTTAGTTATGGAGAGCTAGTCTCCTTGGGTTTGTTCAAGGGAGAAGCTCTGATGTATGAACTCGTGAGATTTTGGTAATTGATTTCTATCCTTTGGTTGATATTGATTCTCTTGTGCTTCATCTTATGATTGTTAATTGTTTCTCTAGGAGTCGAGACCCTATTGAATTGATTAGCTTTCTACTGTTTGCTTAGGTTTGGACCGTGGACAAAACTAATCTGTGAAAACAACTTAACCTAGACCTGTTGTCTATGCAACTAGGATTAAGAAGAGAATTGATTGTTTTATCTTGCAATTGACTCGTAGCTTGATTGTTTGATATTATATCCTGCATATCCTTGTTCTCTATGCTAATTCTAGGTTAAGCGTCCTTGCCTAGGGTTATAGAATTGCTTGGACCGTGGACTTGCGATTGTTAATGATCAGGATAGGAATTGACCATAGGTGTGAATGAAATCAATGGATAAATCTATGATCGAGTGATTATTTCATGAGTGGATCTTTTGAATGAACTTGTCTCCTTATCAATTGTTTCCCCATATTTGCATGTTTGTTTATTTGTTTGTTTTGTTTCTAGTTTAGATTGGTTTAGATCTCTTCTCTAAATCCCCTTTATTTGGTTGATAATTGTATTAATACTAGAAGCCTTAAGTTCTCTTGGGTTCGACCCCTTACTTGCATGCTATACTAGTTTGTAGTTTGGGTTATTTATCTTTGATCTTGGCACGACGACTTTAGCCGAGTCATCTTCATCTGGCAATAGAGAATCTGTTATCCCTGGCTTATCTGCAGATCAGTATTCTCAGCTCATGGGGCTTTTGCAACAATCTTCTCTCAATTCTAATGCTCAGTCTATGGCTCATATGGCGGGTATTACTTGCTTTTCTTCATCTTTAAATTCCTCTAGAGATTTTTTCTCAAAGGATACTTGGATTATAGACACAGGAGCTAGTGATCATATGACTTATAATAGAGCTTTCTTTCATGAATTGCATGACTTGCGTTCACCTGTGTCAATTTCCATGCCAAATGGTAGCATTTTGGTAGTAAAACATGTTGGTTCTATCAAGATTTCAGATGAGATTACTCTTAGAGAGGTTTTGTTAATTCCTGAGTTCAAGTTTAGTTTGCTATCTGTGTCAAAGTTGGCTGCTCAGTTGCAATGCACTGCTTGTTTTGATTCTGGATTGTGTTGGTTGTAGGGACCAGCTCTCAAGAGGAGTTTGGTTCTTGGTAAAGTCTCTAAAAAGCTCTATATCTTCAATAAAGATCAGCCATCTGATCACTCTCCAGTGGATCTGAATCTTGTTTCAGCTTGTCTTTCTAAAGAGAAGTCTGGTTATCTGTTGCATCAGAGATTGGGGCATTTACCTTTTGCTAGTTTACAACTTTTGTTTC
This sequence comes from Polygonum maritimum, assembly GCA_963924305.1. NCBI lineage: Eukaryota > Viridiplantae > Streptophyta > Magnoliopsida > Caryophyllales > Polygonaceae > Polygonum > Polygonum maritimum. Next base: position 6,800,804 of record OZ002729.1, on the reverse strand, counting down.
CTTCTTTAGTTGCTAATAAGGATGAGATTATGAGTTGTGAAGTCTGTGCTAAAGCAAGGTTGACCAGGAAACCTTTTTCACATAGTAAGATTTCTTCTACACATCCATTTTAGTTGATTCATGTGGATACATGGGGGCCATACAAGACTCTACAGTAGAAAGATTTCAGTATTTCATTACTATTGTGGATGATTTCACACGTGTTACTTGGACACATTTAATGAAATCTAAGGGTTCTGCTTTTGATATGCTCAGAAGGTTCATTCAGTTGGTTGAGAAGCAGTTTGATTGCTCAGTTAAAACAGTAAGGTCTGATAATGCTTTGGAGTTAGGCAGAAGTCATGAAGGTGTTCAATTTTTCAGCTCAAAAGGTATTGTGCATCAAACTAGCTGTGTGTATACTCCACAACAAAATGGAGTTGCTGAGAGAAAACACAGACATTTACTTGAAATTAGTAGAGCACTTTTATTTCAGTCCAGAGTTCCCATGAAGCTTTGGGGTCATTGCTTACTTACAGCTACTTATATTCTCAATAGGCTTCCTTCAACAGTTTTGAATGGGATGTCTCCTTTTGAGAAGCTACATGGTACACCACCAGAGTATGCTTCTTTGAAGAATTTTGGTTGTCTTGCATATGCCTCTTCACCTAAGCCTGGACGAGATAAGTTCATGCCAAGAGCTCTTTCTACTGTTTTCTTGGGATATCCTTATGGAGTCAAAGGTTATAAACTTTTAGATCTTGCCACTCATAAGATTTTTGTTTCAAGAGATGTTTCTTTCCATGAAAACATTTTTCCTTTTTCTGTCAACCCACATCCTGAATCCTTTTCAGATTTTTCAGCCTTACCATTACCTATACAAGAGCATTCAGATCTTGAACCTACATTTCAGCCTCAACCTATTCCACCAGTTCAGCTTGTTCAACCTCCTCCTCCTCCACTTAGAAGATCTACTAGACAGATTAATCCTCCTTCTCATCTCAAGGATTATTTCTGTAATTTTGTATCTTCTAATTTTGATCATTTTCCAGACCAAACCATTTCTTTTCATGCTCTTTCAGCCCAAACACAGACCCTTATTACTTCCCTAGACCATTTATCTGAACCATGTTCTTATGAAGAGGCTGTGCAAAATCCTCAGTGGGTGAAAGCTATGGATTTGGAACTCAAAGCTCTAAAAGACAATAACACCTGGGATATTGTTGATTTGCCAAAGGGAAAAAGGCCAATTAGCTCTAAGTGGGTGTACAAATTGAAGCTCAAAGCTGATGGTTCTTTGGAAAGATACAAGGCAAGGCTTGTGATAAAAGGTTGTACTCAAAAGGCACGTATTGACTTCACTGAAACTTTTTCTCCAGTAGTAAAAATGACAACTATTAGCGCTTTGGTTGCTACAGCTGTCAAGAAGAAATGGAGTATGTCTCAGCTGATATAAATAATGCTTTTCTACATGGAGATATTGACACAGAAGTTTATATGAAAATGCCATTAGGTTTGGCTCATCTATATCCTAGTAAGGTTTGCAAATTGAATAAGTCTCTTTATGGACTTAAGCAGGCCTCACGCCAATGGTATAGTAAGCTGTCCAATGCTCTTATGTCTCAAGGTTTTACACAGTCTTTGAATGATTATTCTCTCTTTCATAAGAAGACAGCTTCAAGTACTATTTTTCTAGTGATATATGTCGATGACATTCTGATTACTGGAGATTCAGAGGATGAGATCAAGTCTATTAAAGAGTTTCTTCATGCTCAATTCCGCATCAAGGATCTGGGACAACTCAATTATTTTTTAGGCATGAAATTCATTCAAACTTCTCAAGGTATGGTTATTACTCAGAGAAAGTTTATTAAGGAGTTGCTTAAAGATTTTTGTCCTGCTTCATTGAAGAATACAAATGCTCCTTTGGATAATTCTATGAAGATGAAAGTTGATACAGAAAATTTGCTTCCTGATCCTACTTCATACAGACAACTTGTTGGAAAGTTGAATTTCTTAGTCAATACACCGCCAGATTTGGCATTTACAGTGCAGTACTTGTGTCAATTTATGCAATCTCCTACATACACTCATTGGAAGTCAGCAATACATACATTACAGTATTTGCAAGGGACTTCAACAATGGGTTTGCTCTTAAACTCAAATGCAGATTTCTCTCTTCAAGCATATTGTGACTCTGACTGGGCCTCATGTCCTATAACCAGAAGATCAGTTAGTGGATTTTATGTCACTTTAGGTGGAGCACCTTTATCTTGGAAGAGCAAGAAACAGGTCACAATATCTTTGTTGTCAGCTAAGGCAGAGTACAGATCTTTGAGAAGAGTTACTGCTAAACTTGCTTGGCTTAGTCGACTGTTGCATGAGCTGGGTGTTCCTCAAGTCACTCCAATACCTGTGAAATGTGACTCTCAAGCAGCCATCTACAGTATATAGCAAAGAACCCACTTTTTCATGAGAGAACAAAGCACATAGAGTTAGATTGCCATTTTGTTCGAGCAAAGTTGTTAGAAGGCCTTATTTCTCTTATTCATGTACCAACTTCTGCTGATGTACTTACTAAAGCATTGCCTAGCTCAATTCATGGTAGTTTCATAGACAAGTTGGGTTTGATTCCTTTGGAATCATCCTCCAACTTGAGGGGGGATGTTGACATAAACCGGGTTCAGAGAACCGGTTAAATCAATTGTATTGAGCTAGCAAACCAGCTTACTATAAATAGCTGTGTCTTTGTAACAGATTCATTCATTCAGTAAATGAAACAATTTTCTGTTGCAAATTTTCTTGTGTTGATATTCTAAGAACATATCGATTGCATGGTTGATACGTTTACAGCATTAGAAATATTGATTGGAAGATCTATTGCACTTATTCAGCGTGTTTTTAGGCCAAAGTAATAATCGATTCACTCACTGTTAAACAGATCCTTCGTTTATTAAGCATTATAACCAAAGTTTAGCCTCGTTCAGGACTTCAGGGGAAGAAGCTTCAGTGTGTTATGAGGTTCTAATGGCCGCCGGCCACTGGCCATTGCAGATCATTATCTTCCAAAGACACCAGAGCCTCTGGCAGAGCTCAAATGAGGAACAAGAGTAATAATTGAGTTTTTCCCATTATATAGAAGTACTTTCAGCACAAATTGTGGAAAAGTTCAAAGATATCTCACAAGGGAAACCTATATTGCAAAGTCTTCAGGTTGATGGTGATAAATGGATGCTTTATATGCCTGGCGTTGTGCTTCTATAATGCTTACATGAGTTGCTCGTACTGAAATTCCTGTCTTTACAGATTTAGTCAAAAGGATCGATTCGTGGGTCATGTTCGCTCGCCATAATCATCCCGGTGCACAAGCATGCAGGGCACATTACCTGCACAGAATCAGCCGTGAAACCGTCAAAGCAGACTAAACTTCAGCGAAGGGAAGGAATACGGCAGCAAAATTACGCTACGTTTTAGCATACTGCAGTAGTCAGATTGCATAAACACACAATGAAAAAATGTTAGTAGTAAGTTGTCACCCAAGGCCATTCTTATTTTTGTACCTTTCCAGCCCCAGAGCAGTTTGTGCATCTCTCGGTTGTTGGAAGTCTCAGAGGCTGATCAGAATCCCCGGATACTAGTGAAATTGGCTTTGCGGTCAATGCAACGCCACTGGCAGAGCATCTAGCACATGCCAAGTATCCTACCCAAATGCCAGGCAGTTCATTTGAGATGAATGACTAGAGATTCATATTTTTAGATTCTAAGCAAAATATATGAGAAGGCAGGTTTCATGACATGTAACTGAGAATCAGGCAACAAAGACTGCAAGTTATATAAATGATATTTTGAGCTTTAAAACACCTTGGTTTGAATGCATTTGAATTTTCTCATTCACAATAGTTAAGAAGCATTTTATTAATTTGGATTTGAAAATGGATAAATACCAGTTCCAAGGCAATAACAGCATCTTTTCTTCTCTTGTTGGCTAACATTGTTAGCCTCAATTAACATCAGGCATGAAATCACCCCCACTGCTCCACCAGAAAAGGATGCTACAATAGGATCAACTTGGCTTGAATTGTATTTCAGACAAACCATGAAAGTTAAGATATATCAGTAAGGGAGCTGAAAGCAACACATCAAAGTACTTCAGTTATACAAATGGGAATAAATGTGATATGTTCATATAAGGGCTATCTTGAGTTGTGTCATGATGGAGGAATCAATTTATCTTAGTTGCAATTTATCTTCCACTTCAGGAAGAAAAAGAAACAGATATGCTTAAGTTATACTCCCTCCGTTCATTAATGTTTGATGTTTTAGCATTTGAACCTGAAATTAAGAAAGCCTATAAAATTATTTAATTACCCTCATTAAATTGTTTTAATTTCATAATGATTTAGGATGAAATTCTGTTAAGGAAAGATTCATATGGGGTAAATTTGGAAAAATTGATACATAAAAGTGTAAAACATCATACATTTTTTACCAAGCTTAATTGGCTAAAACATCAAACATTAATGAACGGAGGGAGTACCCTTTTTTTTTTTTTGATAAAAGCTTAAGTTATACCTTAGTTGTAAAGGCAAGTGCAAGCTTCTAATGAAATCTGGATAGGAGGTTCCACCAATACCCAGCTTCACCTCAAGCTGCCAAGCGAAGCCCAAAAATTTATCAGGCAAAATATAGCCAAAATCAACCTTAAATCACTACCTATTGCTCTGTTAGTGCTCAGATACAAGTTCCAATCTCAAAAACAAGAAAACCTAACCCCATAGCTTGGTTGATTCTCTTATGACCACACACTACCAATATCTAAGTATATCAATAACTAACTATAACTCAGCCTGAGCTTCACAAAAACAATTAGATCAAATCCATGACCCAAAACTACATGACTCATAAATTGACCTGAATGTAAAGGATTCAAAACCCAAATCCAACATTGCAAAACCCATGGTCTCTCACATTATCAAGCATACGTGACAATAACAGCCTGGGCATTATAGGTGTTCGGATTGAGACCTTTAGACCTGTAGCCCGAACCTACCTGATTTGTATATAGCCCAAACCTAAGCTACCCAATACAAACCTCACCAGCCTGACCCTGATAGGTATACCTACAAGTCTACAGCCAATGAACAAATACTAACCTCATATGAAACACGCAAAGCAGAACCTAGGTGAATGGTGGGAAATCCAGAGGATCACATTTCTTCCTTTTACTAATTAGCACTATAACTATCAAGTTAATAAAATTTATCTAAATCAAAATGCAAAGTAATGTTGATGACCTCTTTCCAAAAGAAAAGTGATTGCTTCCAAGTAATAAACTGAAGGAAAAAAGATCCATCTCAGGCTTCAAGAACTTACAACTGGAGCAATAAGGCCTCCAAAGAGAATGATCCCAGATATGAAAGAAAAGCTTGTTAAGTACAGCTGCTTTAGTGTCTTTGGTGTCTACAAGAGATAAAAAGGAGAACATAAGCATAAGACAACTTTGACTACTATTAAGAACTTTCATGAAGCCAAAAGGTCGCAATTATGTTCACAGTTATATGTGAATCAATCAACTATTACAAAAGTTAAAAGCATCAAATTTTCATGGACCTATAATCTATATTGTATACTCTCATGGGAAAAGGTAAACGAGCATTAGAGGTTCATTGATATGTCATTAGTATTATCTTCTTAGACAGGCCCTAATGCCACATAGAGTGACATCATATCATATGCAGTTTTTTTGTCCTAGATTACCATCTGATTAACAAAGACTGCCTTGAAGATTATAGCATATCTCAGAATCAATCATTGAATTACCAGATTTGGTAGGAAGGGAATAGACGACGGAATGTCCGGCATTTCGTCCACTGCATCTCTGCCTCCTCCATCAAACTCCAACCCCTTCATCCGCTGTTGAACTCGTAATCGCCTCACCTAGAACACTATAGCAAATTAGCAGCAAAAGGGGAAAGAAATCCTTCAACCAATTTAGAAAGAGTCAAATTAAGTTGATGAAACTGTTCCATGAACAACAGAAAAGAGGGGAATTCAACCTCCTCCATGAGAAGAAAAATCCTATTCCGCCTGCTCCTGATATTGTCCCGGATCTCCTGTGCCTCCATCTGAACAAAATCCTGTGCTGTATCCGGACCTTCTATGATGCAAAAATTGCTGTATGCAACACATTCAACAGTAAGCATAAAAACATCCCCATAAATCAGAGTCTCAATAAGATAAACACAAAACAGAAAACAAGGAGCTCGCTCCTTCTTAGACTAACTAAGCCCCTTAATTATGTGATAAATTCCCTTGAATTTCTTCATCTGTCATTTCAGTCCACCAATTGCGGTATCAATTGCTAGCTGCCATATGAATAGCAGCTGAAAATGGAAAGTAGCACTGAAATCGAGCTATCAATTGCTAACTGCCTTATCAATAGCAGCTGAAAATAGAAAGCATGAGCGAAATCGAGAAAGCAAGGGTTTTCAAAAGGGGGGGAAATTTACCTCTGAGAAGAAGAATCTCCTGCAGACGGAATGGAATTAGACGAATCGGCCGAAGAACAGCAAGTTACGCGACGAAGGCGGCAAGTGAATTTGAATGAGCATAACGGCCTCTGAAGATTGCCATGGGAATACGAAGAAGAATGGGTGGTTATGGTTGCAGAGATAGTGGGAGAAACGAGAGAGAAAGAAGTCATGGCTTTTGGGGTGTCTTGCTCATGACAGAGAAGAGGTGATAACCGCCAGAGTTTGATACTTTGATAGGAAGAGTTGGAGAAATGTATACACAAGCGCCTATGGATTTAACTGTTCGGTTAAAAATTTATCAGTAAAAAAAAAGTAAACTTCAGCTCCGATTTATGCAGGTAAGTTTTAGACAAGACAAACTAGATCAAGATGCACAAATTGTATCAAGAGTTGGAGAACAAGGGAAACTTATTAACAAGGTCTGGACAAACTGTCAAGGATTCCAACACCACCATACAGAAGAAAGAAAAAATGAAAATCCTTTACAGCGCAAAAGAGCCTTTTGAGTACATGTTTAGTATGAACAAGGGTAAACAGAAGTCCTAGGAGGATGAGCAAGCTTCAAGTTTTGGGAGGAGACTCCTCCAAGCCTTGGCGATCTCGTTGGCGAGACGAGCCTGGCCCTTGGCAAACTCATGGAAAGCAAGTCCCATGTCTGCAGTTTTCTGCTCTTGGAATTTTATCATCTCTTCATTCATTAACCGGACCATCGTCTCGAATCTTTTAGTAGCTTCTTCGCTCTCTGCTTTTAACTGTAATTTGTCAAGAGAGTGTTTGTTAGACAGTATGAACTTGTAATGTGTTACTTGGGGTTAATGATGATGTTATGTAAAACTGACACTCACCTCTCGGTATTCAGCCTCGGCTTCTCCCACCCTCTCAGATCGGGTCAGCATAAGCTTGTCCCTGAAGACAGAACATCATCAGGTTAGACTCACAAAAGTTGGCATGTCTATCAATAGATGAAAAGCTCCAACAAGTTCTTTGGATATTTAATTTTTCGTATAGCTTCCACTTAGCATAAACTTTCATCAATACGAGGGAGACAAGGGGAGCAATATAAACAAATCCTTACAGATTGATTTCTTTCAGCTTCACTGTTTCAGCAAGTTCACAGTTTTGCCTAAAGGCACTTGCTCTCTCTGTTATTGTGGCCTGGGTAATAGATAGCAAGTAGCAAATACCTTAATATTAAAGATAAAGACAGGAATCACACCAAATAGTATCACTGATACATACATAAATGAGAAGACAATAATATAAAATACCTTAATAGATTGAATTGCAAGAACATAATCTTTCAATGGCTCCTCAAAGTTCATTAGCAAATTTTGGGCCTACAAGTTGCCGGGTTCAAGTGTTTAGCAATCTCTGAAATAGAATGCAATAGCAACAAAGAGCTTCAACTAAATATCACAAGCTTGTCCTAAACTTTTCGCTAGCCCTACCTCTTTTTCAAGCCTGATAGACACAGCCTCTGATCTTGTACCCAGATCAGAAAATGCTTTCCCAAGGTCATCTCCTTCACAAGCACCCAAAAGACTGACTGCCTTGCCAAAATTTGACAGGGACTGACTCAATTCTGTGGACAAGAAATGGTAAAAATTAACTCCCTCCTCTGCATTTACACTATGGAGGAAAAAAAATTCATCAACCCGGAAACTAAATAAACCCTTTTTTGAGGACCCTAGGTACCTCTGTGCCTCTTGACAAGACGGTATGCATACTTCTGAGCCTCAGCTAAGTGAGTTTCAAGTTCATACACATAATGCTTCATTTTCTCATACTCGGGAGTAGCCTCTTCCATGGGAGTTTCCTTCCCAAATACAACATCAGTAACTTTAGACTGTACATCCTGCAGGTGTTAAATGGTGATATGTTAGCTACATCCAATAAGAATTTCACAAAAGGGGATTGATTTAAGACTTCAAACTGGTCATTGCAAACGCAATATTTTACAAGGGCCATACTTAACAAACAAATGACAAGGTCCCTTTTTCTGAAATAACTGAGGCAACAAATTCTTATATCTTATAAACTAACTAGTCTGAAGCTTAAGTTTTCAAGTACAGGTTAATCCTAAATAACTCAAAACCAATATTACCTTGAACATTTGCAAAAAGTCTGATGGCTTTTTCTTGAAGATACCCGACTCTTGAAACCTTGCTCTCTCCATTGTCTGATGATCATCAATTGCAAAATATATACATGTTAGCAATTGTGAATGCGTGAAAGGATTTAAAGAGCTAGCTAAAATATAACTCCTAGCTTTGTGTAAGAAAAGAAGCAAGAGGAAACTTCCATATAATTTGTATAGAGGTACCATCCAACACCTCATTAGAACCCCTCTTTCAGGCACATGCACATAACATCTTCGAGCACACAAATTGACTTCATAAGCTAGTACATATAAACAATAGTTTTCATTCTTTATTATGGATCATAGATATATGATGCTTCTGAGAAACAAGGTTAACATTGCCTATTACATTTCTGAGGATTTCAACTTCAGATTACTTCATGAATATACAATGTCTGGATAAAGATGTTGACATAAACTTATTCTACGTTTCCAAATTACCAGCTTCTGTTATCATCATTACTACAGAAGCAACTTCAGATTCAATCATATATGTACAACCTATCCCTGTAAAAATGATAGATTGGGCTGAAGAAGCAATACGAGGTTGCAGCAAATGTATAGCCAAGGTAAAGAGTTCACCTCTTCATCAGCTTGCAAGAACAATCGCAGATCATCACTCTGCCGGAGCTCATGGTGTGATGCTATCCGGTTGACAAATTTATCCAATGCCTGACGTCTCATCTCAATGAATTCAGCAGTGAAACGAAATTTTTCTGCATTTAGGATGATGTAGTTAAATCACTTGATATATAGATTTACAAAACGGTACATTCAAAGTAAACATATAATATTTAGAAAATGAAATTTGTGCAAGAAACATTACAGTTTATGGTTGCTACTAGTTTGCTCGTTCCCAAAGATAAATCCTATTCATTTTACATTCATATGTAGATTTTCCGCCATGATAAATTATGAAAGAGCAATTAGTACGCATATGGATGTCCAGAATCCTTGACATTTAAGTAATCAGTAGGAAAAATAAATGTCCACCTTGAATATATGATGTACATCAGTAAGTCAATAGAGAAAAACAATGACATTGGTTCCCATACCTACAGCATTCTTCTCTGGGACAGGTGGTACAAAAATTCCCTTGTAATTCTCGAAGAGACGGTCTCGCAACCAAACAAAATCACTATATCGCCGAATGACAATCTTTTCTGCTCCTTGATAGTCAGGAAAGTTTGTCTGCCCAACAACATTAGAAATTTAAATAAATGTAAGTTATCAAGACAGTCCAATGAGCTTCCATACCAGACGCCGTCTTTATGGTTAAAACCTTTCATTGATAATAGTAAAACATATCAGCATAGGTTTAAGCAACTATCAACAACACCTGTACAGGTATGAGAGAGCCTCTAAGGGTTGTTTATGGAAAATCTTTTTTTCCCCTGCTAAGCACAATTTATTAAGGAGTTCATTAGCATCAGGGACTAATTTAGTTACATAAATTTCATTTCGGAATTGCACTAAGAATTATATAGCAGTACTGAATTGGAAATCTTCTTCCTCTTCCCAGGAATGAACGAGTCCTTCTCCCGAAGTTACGGGGTCATTTTGCCGAGTTCCATCAGTTGGCATAAGAGTCAACTCTTCCTTTCCAGGAAAGGAGTTGACGCGCAAATTCTCATTGGATCTTGGTTGTTCACGTACGGTTCGAAGGCCGAGCCCAACCCGGAAGAAATATGCCCAGCGTGCAGAAGACCCTTTGAGAGTTTCTGCTGTCAACGGTGGTGGTTCGGAAAGAGAATCGTTCAATTTTCTGGTAAGTTAAGAGTATTGGCTCATGAACGATTCACCAAGGAATATTTTGGTTGCTTTTGGCGGATTGCTTACTACTAGGTTGGATCAGATGTCAACTAGGGTTGGCTTCTCGCATCACAAATCATGTCAGGCCTAGTTGGAAGGATCATCTTTTCCATCCCTCACATTTTAAGGTACTTTCTCCACTGCTTCAGTATAAAACATGTGTAATGTATATAAGGAAATGTCGAAAAATCCACATTAAAGCGAATTCTTCCTTCGCCCTTTAACCACTGTGATAAAAGACAACTAAACGTGACTGCTTTCTAACTCGAAAGGTGTTTAACATGTGAAAAGGGTAAACTGTATTAAACCGCCTTTAATTTTACCCGATTCGCGCCAAAAATCCCTTTATAATCAAATGTTCATATAACAATCCATTCCCAAAACACACCTATTGCTTTTGCAAAACTTAGAAACATTTTGGATAATTAATAGTTTCACAACACCTTTAATGAGGTTAAAATAGGTCAGTTTCTAGGGAAGTACGGATGATGGGTGGTCAATTGCAATGAAGTTAGTTTTGTCCAAAGAGGGTTAAACTATAGGTGGTTTTGAGTGTTTTGTCCCTAACAAATCCCATTTCTGAAATTCTAATCTACTCAGGTTTGCACTATCACTGAGAATTCTTGTTTCAGATAGTTCGAACAGATACCTGGTCATACAAATAAGGCCAGCTTCTAATCGAAGAGAACAACATCAATGTCAAAACAGCTCGATACATAAGCAACCAGATAAACAAGAACATGAAAATCGCACCAAATGAAGCCTAACCTAAGACGGAAAAATCCAACATAAAACGAGGGAAAGAGACAGAGGTCTTAACAGACAGAAACTTTTACCTTGGTGATGACCTTGTAAGAGATATAAGCTTGGACGCCATTGCCCAATTTCACCGGATCGGTGACTGAAATAGAGAGGAAAGGCTGTTGCGATTGGGGTGATCTAGGGCTTTGCGAAGACGAACCTGATCCATTGCTCGGAAATTGCTGCATACTATCAGACCGATCGCTGGAACCCTAGAGAAGATTGAGTCGAAAGCGAAGAAGTTGCACCGAATTCAGTTTATTATCCTCAATTCAACCAGACTTTTTCACGATCATGTGATTCGTCCAATTGAAGCATTTGGAGTGTAGACACGGGCAAATTGGGAACTTTGGAAGGAGATGACTTTCGGTGGCAGTCCCGTAAATAATGGCATAACCTGAATTTGATACTGTACACAATATTTAATAAAATTATATTGAAATCACAATTCTATATTTTTCATATTAACCCTCTCTTCATCTACTGTCTTTAATGCAAAATAGATTTCTAATTCGACCAAAATAGATTTCTAAATTTTCTCTTTTTTTTGGTCGGGGAGATTTCTAAATTTTCGAATTCGACCAAAATAATCATAAAATTTTAATCTGAGAAAAAAAGTTAAGTAGAAATTTGATTAGAATATGTAACCGAGTATTAATTTTGTATCTCCCGGGTTGTTTGGGCTATACCACTCTCAGAATAATGTCCTGCTTTTTAGAAGAACAAAAAAGAACATGTTTATACATTAAAATCTATGTTATAATTTTTCATATTAATATTTGATCGATTTTTCTATAGTGTGCCCTAAGGGTACATTATAGAAAAATTCTATATTTGATCAATTCTATATTTTTCATATTAATTTTGGATTTTTTAAATTTTTTTGTGATGGGTTCACTATTTCCATTGTAGGGTTTTAGTTTCTATATTTAGTACGCTTAGAGTGTGCCCTTAGGGCACACAATAGAAAAACCGATATTCGATATATATAATACTTGACAAATAGTGATACGACGATACTACGAGTTAATAATCCAAGAACCTATCCTCTCTGCAAAGTAGAAACCTACTTTTACACGTGGAACTAGTATTACTCCCGTGCCAATTTGATTTAATTAAAAACATAGTTTAAAATTTATATAAAGTTATTCATAAAAATAGTTTAATATAAATGCTTGTATTATTTTATTTAATTTATTTTTTTATAGGATTTATTTTAATAATACTGTATACTTTCGCTATAGTATATTTTTTCAATCGAACAAAAATTATTATAATAATACTGTACCTCTGCTTATAGTATATAGTTATGATTCAAGTTGGCTAGTTCTTTTTGGTAGAAATTTCTAGTTGGCTAGTCAATAATGCATATCGATACATTTAAGCTGCCACAAAGATATCACATAAAACATTATTTTTCACAAACAAACAATTACAAGAACGTTCTTGTGACGAATTAGAAACATATATAAAGCATGTGCTCTTGAATATACACCAGTAATAGAAAGAGGGATCCCATTTAATGAATCTACACCCATCCATCGCATCTGTTCGATTACACGGAGGAATTGATCACCAGTCGTCATCAAGGCTAGCGCGGTGGAAGCAGAGGACAGTGCATATGAAGATGAAGAAGGCGAAGAAGTCAATGAACATGGCCCCGGTCTTGATCATATCGGCATGTCGAAGGATAGCAGGGATTGCAAAGCTCCCTACTGCTGATGCTCCTGTCAAGAACTTGGCAGCGTCGACCCATCTGCAAGACAAAACACAAAGTAGGGAAAAAGAGAAAAATTGTATGGTCAGCTATAGAAGGTGATTCGTTCTATGGATGACAATATATAGTTAGGTTTTTCGCTCTATGGATGACAATAGGCCATAGGAAAAGAAAATTATATATGGTTGGGTAAAAGGAAATGACAACTATAGAAGGTGTTTCCTTCAGATAAGCTACAAGTAAATACAACAGCCAACACTTCCGCAAAGCAAGTTTTCTCCTCTCTAAAAACGTACTCCTCTTACTCTCTCAGCACTATTATGTATATCACGAAATGATGTTTCACTTTTTCCGTACAAAAAACGAATACTTTAGAAATTGAGATATGGCTTGCAGAAAAAATGACATGAAGAAAAGTGGAACAAGCTATCAGTGGAGCTTGCACACCTAAAAACCACTAAATGTAGAAGAAAGATTAGTTTTACATGAGATTCATAAACTTAGATGCATAAAATTCCAACTCAACCCTGATGAGTGAAACACTCATGCATCAATTAGTAACGAGCATGAATCATAATTAGCAACTAATATTAGTCTCATAAAGGCAATATGCTTACCCCCCACCATCACGACTGAGTAAGAACTGAGTGGAGCCGCCACCAAAGAACAAACATGGCATTGGAACCAGCACATACATCAGAGCTGAAAAGATGACAAAAACAATAATCAGTGTAAAACTAAGAAAATCCTTGAACTTGTGCTTTAGAATAAATGAACACACCTGATAATAGTGGCCACCAGTTACTGTATATTGCACATGCCTGTCATAGTATTTAAGATTAGAAAAACAAAACAAGAGATTGTAGTGGAACAAGAGTAGCTCAAACATTCACCAAACTAACCAAAGATCTGAATTTCAAGTTAAATCCAAGCTTTGAACTCCGATTCATCAGGAAATGGATGAAACTAAGGTTCGACACACATAAGGGGCAGGAGATAAGTACACGGCAGTACATATCGATATTCATGGCACTAAACCAAACCAGTGTTCCAATCTTCGGGCAAATGAGACTAGTCGACAAAATAATTCAAAATTGACACTAGAGAATGTGAATTAATTCATGCCAATATTGAGCACATTTTTTTCCCAAATCAGCTGTGAACATAAGCTTGCGGACTAATAAGTTTTCCAGTTTCAACCCCATTAGACCAGATTCTCATTCAAACAGAAAACCATTCTACACTTTAAACACTGCGCTAATTATCAGCATTTACTCCCAGCTTTACACACCCTTCACGGAATTTGTTCAAATGGCCCTTGTAAACTGACTTCTGGCCTCTATTTAACATGAGGAGAGACACTACTCTTAGCACTACCTGGTAAGCAAATACCCAAATACTTCCATGTGACTTAAAAAACACATATAGGTCTACATTCAGAAGCTCTCTGACAAAAGCATACCAGTATTTGTAGCAAGATGCTTGAGGAGAACATAAAAGCAAGCCCAGCAAGCCTGCAAGTTGTTGCACTATTCGTTAGATCGACTCTACTTTCCCACAACTAGCAAATATAGAAAAAACACTTCTCGAGATTGACCAACTTACACTGCCAAACGCAACCACCATGGCAAAATCCAAGGCCATCACAGCAATAAGGCAGAACCAATAGTTAGCACAACATGCAATCATAGAGAGTAAATCCACATTAGATATTAACCAATCAAAAAATATCTTGTGCCAATTGCAGTTGGCAGAGAAAACCAGCAGATATCTTAGGAATCAGAGAACAGTTGACATATATTCCAGTTTCAGAAAGCATGTTCTTTCTGATGTCAGTCGAAACGAATGAAATCTAAGGAACAGCTTATGCCTTCAACACGATAAGCTTTAGCAATTTGATCAGCAGATGAAATGTAGCCTTTGGGCCGCCCAGGCAACTGTATAGCAGTCTAGGTGCTAGACTCCGCCACCAAGCGTTTTTTAGAACATTGATTTGGACACGCAAAAGTAACAAAGAAAATTCATGAACAACTTCGTTTTACTGATCTAGTGATTGGAATGTCAAGTGATCATTCTACAACGCCACTGTCTGTACCCAAGATTTCCAAATCAGAAGTTCGCACGAGCTATTACCCAAACCTTAACCCTAACCCCTCAATTTACCAATTTCAAAGATAAACAGATCCAATTTCACACTAACCCTAGAATTTTCGGAATCGCAGCTGTGAAAATTCGCTGGTCGAAATCCACCGATCAGTGCGGACCAAATTTTAGGACAAATCGCGTTTGCCATTTAAAATTGAAACAGAAAGAAAGAGAAGCAGAGGCATACCTTCAACAGTCATCGCCATGGCTATGAATGATTCCCAATTGAACAGAATACTTTCGAAGCTGAAGGCCCGTTGACGGTAGCAAGCACTCGTATATTTCTGTCCCAGTCTAAACGACGCGTTTCGGGCACCGAACTGTTACAACAACTTACCTTCTTTTTGTTTTTTTTTTAATTAAGGGAAATTAATTACGACAGCTCCTCAAAAAAAAAACAATAGGCCATTATACTTTGCAAATGAGCATATATATGATAACATAGGGAAAAGAAAATATCAACATGTTTCATTGCAAATTGGGTTACAAGTTACAATTTGGGTCCAACTCAACCACACTACAAATTTCTGCACTTCACTCTTACAAGACACACACAATGACACAACAAATCAACCAGCAACTCCTCATCATATGGATGATTAATCACTAATTACAAACATTAGCCAATGTAAAAACGATCTCTTTGATGTACTTGATCCTGTTGCAGGATACACCAATCTTAGCTCTTGAGAGCAATGGAGGAAAGCATGACCAAGATCGCCAACAGAAGCACGGCAATGAAGGAAGCCACCACGGCCCCACTCGTCCTCTCGCAGAAGCTGTCGAATTGCTGACAAATGGCGACCCAGTTCGCGTTCTGGTTCCCCTTGTGAGCCAAGTACACTATGGCTGCAGCTGCCCCGGCCGCTGACATGGTCAACGCCAACACTATCTGCAATATATCACGGTTGAGTTAGATCATAGTACGAGAATTCAACTAGTTATAGAAAACTAAAAGAGAGAAATTTACCGCGTCAAAGGTGATGAGGAAGAGTCTCGGTGCCTTGGCGAGTGGGCGAACGATGGTGACCACTGAGATCGCCATCGACAGTAACAAGTACGCAGAGGTTATAGCGTTGGCCACAACAAAGTACCTGTATTTCGAACCATAAATCGGGCTTATGTATTAATTGGACTTAGTTGACCCTGTTCCAAGCTTATAAGATAAGTAAGAACGTTTCGGAGTTAAGTGTGACGTTATAAGAAAATAACGTACGTGAAAGTAGGAAGATCATCGTATTCGGCTTGGAACTGGAAGAACTGAGTGAAGAAAGGCAGAGTTTGATCGGTGGTTCCCATGGTAACGGTGGCGGCTAAGGCAGCAGCAAAGGCGGCGATCCTCAAAATGAAGTCGAACACCGAAACGCCCCTCTTCATCCCGCCTGCACCCATAGGGGCCCTCTCCATAGGCTTCGCCTCGTAGGATCTCGGCTTCCCGTTTCCGATCAAGGGAGCCTCGGCCACGGGGGTCTTCCCCTTGTCGCTGCGTCGGGAATGGGTCCTGCTCGCCTCACCGAGCTCCATGTTGCCTGAATGCGCGTCTTCCATTTGGTTGATCGAGTTCTCGGTGTTCGGAAAGGCGAAGGTAAGAAGGCGACTAGAGGAGGTTTTGGAGGTTGTGATGAAGGGTTTGGGATGATGTGAGTTGTTATATATAGTGTGAGGGTTTTTGTGGTTTGGTTTGTGTGTGCTTGGGATTAATGTAAATTAAGAGTGGAGTTGTTAGTTAAAGTGGGGTTTCTTCCCCCTGTTTCTTTGAGATATATGCTGAATTGTGGGATGGTTTGAGTTTGGGGTATGTATTAGGTACATGAGTTGTAGGAACTGTTGGGATTCTATATACTTATAAATTTTAGTGTTAATACCACCAAACTCAATATCACAAAAGTAATACTAGAATATGCTAGCTAGCTAAGCTAGTTGATACTTGGAAATTGATATTGCGTAGTTCTTTTCCTTGTTAATGGTTGTATAGCTTGGATTTATTTAGTTATCATAAAAAACATAAAGCTTGTTTAAGAAATGGGAGTTGATGATTAGCGATTAGGTTGACCTGTAATGGTGATACACATGTTGGTGGATTTTAGTGTTTAGTGGGAGAAAATGTGCGCCTTTTGACCTAAAAATCAATAAGTCAATAACATTGCTAAATGAAATTTACAGATATATATAAATATAAAGACTCCAATATTGTGACCTACGGCTTTATTTCCTTCACGTCAACTTAGAAGGTTCTAACTTCTAAGCTTAAGACCTTCACCTTTTTATCCTTAATATTTTTAGAAATTCATAAGCTTAGATTGAGTGTAATATAGGTCGAGATTATTCTTACTAAATGATGATTCGGTCGTCTTTACAGGAAAAAGAAGAAGAAGAAGAGAAATACAAATTAAGGGTTGTATCACAACTGTAATCGGGCCTTCCGACCACATAAAACGTGTAATGGGCCCTATACAAGTATGAATCTCTGTCTTTAAATCAGTTATTAGCCCAATATAGATCTTGGTCGACGCCCGACCCGATTTAACGATCCATCACATACCTGTTCTACAGAGAAACCTCTCATGTGATCATGACCTAGCGAGTTTGAAATGTCTCATAACTTAAGTCATAATATATGAAGGGTTCTTGCTTCTCCTTCGACCAAAGAAAGGATTCTTGCCTTTTCTTGGTGCTGGAATTGAAACGGACATTGTCAAACCAAGAAAATGTTGGATAGATAATGATAATAGTAAGCTTTTGGATCCACATTGTTGTGCTACATTCTTCAGGTTGGCAACAATCCACTAGAGAAACTCAAGAGTTGGGTTAGGGCAATTGATCTTTAAGTCATAAGAAAAATTTGTCGGAGCTTGTCTTAGAGATCAGTATGGAGAAATGTCACATTTGTACGTCATGACTACACAACTGAATGAAAAACCGAGCTAGCTAGCTACCGTCTTTACGTTTCATTTTCTTTGGTGTTCATTATTGGGAAACAATACAAAATCATCGCACATTTGAAGTTACGAGACAAAATTGCTTGATGTATAAAATGGTGGGTTACTCCTCCTATTGCCAATTGGTTTTCGGATGGAACCTCATCGGGCTTGTATCTGGACCGCCCACACGTTGTGTTGAGATATGAAGGATTCTATGGTGGTCATTACAATTATTGTATAGCTAGCTAGTTCGATTTTCATTGGTTTCATTTTGGTCACTTTAAAACTTACAACTTTTTCTTAATCTTACCACTCATTACATTTTTTTGGCCAATGCATGAACAATTTTAGTCAACAAATACACATTCCAATAAAAATTATCATCATTCACCCCTATTAAATCACTTTGAAAACCTAAAACGACATGTATTATGAAACAAATTTTAAGTGCTAAAACGACACTTATTATGAAACGGATGGAGTATATTTTTTTGGTACGGAGAACAAGCTCACGTCTAAACTTTCAAAACGAAGCCGCAATCACACAAATTTTCACACAGTCCGTCAGAAAAAGTCTTCGATTATATACCATCACTTTCAAACGACGCCGTTTTCTTAACAGACCTCATCCTTCACTTCCGGCCGTAACCAAGCCAAATCCAAAACTAAAACCCATCATCATCAACACCGCCGTAACCACCGTCCCCACACAAACCAAGCCGTCCGCCGCCCTATCGCCGCCGCTGCCCCACCCAAACCCTCGCCGGAGAACCTCCAAACTCTCCTCCCCGCTCAACTTCCCCCCCTCAACTCCGACCACCCCCAACACCACCTCCCCCACCGCCATCCGCCCCTCCGCCGGAACGCACGTGACCTCCGCCACCAGCTCCGCCGTGCCTTCCACCGAGACGACGAACTTCGCCTGAACCTCCCCCGTCGACCAGCGCCGGTGCACGGAGACCGGAGTCCTACCCGCCACGTTCACCGCCCGCCGTCCGATGGGGTCGACCACGATCCAGCTCAGCTCCAGCTCACGGTAGAGATCCTCACACGTGTCGTCCCGCTCCGGGTTCGGAATCGGCGTGGGCACCGCCTCTCTCGTCTCCACCAGGCTAATCCTAAACGGCGCCGTCTTGAACCAACCGCTTTCGGTCTCCGTTTCTCGGGCCTTGGACCACACCGGTTCGCCCTTGTAGAACAGATCCACGGCCGAGATTAGAGTTTTCGGGGATGGACGGTTGAGATTAGAGAAGATTGGAGCGTGGAGCGGCGGTTGGAGGGAGTGAGAGAAGAAAGAGATAGGGCCGTTGGGGAAGGAGGAGATGACGTGGTGTAGACGTGGGGTGTTGGTGGATGGCCACGTGGAGTGGACGATGTGGGACCAGAGGTGGTCCGCGGTTGAGATGGAGCGGAGATCCGATGAGACGCAGCTCACGGCGGCTAGCGTGCGCCCGTCTAGTCGGGGGAGGATGTGAGTTTCGATTAGGTCTGGGTGGATATCGGATAATCCGAACCCGGTTTCCATTTCGGAATCTTTTGAGGATCAAGTTTGCAATTTTATTGGAATGGCTTATCATTGTTTATATAGAAGGTCAATTCTGCTTTGTCATTCATAGTTGTTAGTATGGGCCCATCTGGATGGTTGACCCTTGACCTGGTGATATGTACACAACAACAAGCTTTTTGGTTTTCATGGATATCATCCATATTGGATGCATTCTGGATATATACAACGTCTATATATAAATGTTACTAAATCATTCATACGTAAGTTCAATGCAAAACCATCCACCTACGGTATTATTATTATGAATTATGAATTATGAATTATGAATTGTGTTGGAGATTAGTGGGATCCCACATAGGTGAAGTGAAAGAAAATTCATTAGTATAGGGGGTGAAACCTAAGCTCATCACTTTAATTACCTTTTTAGATAAAAGGTGATCTCGGATATCGTATGTCGAAGTGGTTAACCCGATATGTCACTCGTTTCTCTCGATCAACCGATATATTACAAAAAGTTTAATAACCACGATTCCTTTCTCATTTTCGTCATTGTTGGTTTATGCATAACTATTTTATCACAAGTCGATCACAGGCTATAAATGAACCCATGTGCATCTAGAGCAGGTCCAAACCAAGCTTAACATCATATGATTTCTATGTGAACCACGTGAGTGTGGCTACGTTGATAGATTCATAGATACCATGCATCAAAAGAAAGTGACATATTTTCTTTTGTTGAAATTTGCTTGCATTTTTTTTTGTTTTTGATCATCATGGCCCTTGATTCTTTTTTGTTGTACGTCGAGTTCAATAAAAGACTCGAGCAGGCAGCCGATAATGAAGACCCTGGACCTCTCTCTCTAAGCACGAAGTTAGGGTTGAGTATTGTATTGTCAATTTGTAATAATGACCTCTCTACCAAGTTACGTCATCTACTACGTACGTGCTCATTTCTATTTCAAACAAAAAAAAAAGCCATTTTTGTTGCTTAGGTCCGCATTTAAAGGTCCGACTATCTTGGTCTTATTTTTACTTTTTTTTTTATTAGGTAAAAATTAGGGTGTCTCCTATTCAGAAGGGTGCTCTAGAGTATTCATGAGACCATGAGGATGAGAATATTAAATTCTGGATTATCTAAAATGGTCTCATACGGGAGGTTGTGGCTCAATTTCGCAAATTTGTCCGCCACAGTATTGTTTTCTCTGCCCACATGAGATATTCGAATCATCTTGAATTCTTGTATAAAAACAAGTACATCCGAGATTATTCTTTCGATCTCCCAAGGACAATCCTTGATTCCTTGGGTGACCTTGATGACTACTAGGTCTTATCTTTACTAATCACCTTATACCCAAATTGAACTCAGAAGTATAGTGATTGATCAAAGGGAGTCGGGTCAGGTGGTAGGCGGCCTGCTCTACATCCATGAGGTCTAGGGTTCAACTCCAGTAGATGTCAAAAAATTCTCTTTGGAAGACTCACCCACCAAAGTCAAGTGCGTGACCCAGGTCGAACTGGAGGTAGCCAAGACGAAGCTTTCGTAAACCAATGGACAACCAGAAAAAAAAAAGAGGGAAGTGGGCGGCTTCGCCGCCCACTTCACATTTGTTCAGCCCCTAGCCTCCGAACAAAATAAATGCACTATGAGGCCTCTTTTTTGGCACTATAAAATCCCCCCAAAAAAAAACCTACTCCCTTTTTTCATTTCTCTTCTCTCTCTTCCTCCATTTCACTCTCTCCCTCTCTCTCTACTCTCTCTTCTCTCCCCCTCTTTTTTTCATCCTCCAGATCTGCAGCGACGACCACCGGTGTCGGCGACGACGGCCAGCAAGGTGAGGCGGCGATCCGGAAGCCGCAGCGAGACGAGCGTTGGGTGTAAGCGAGGTGGTTGACCGAGGGTTCCGACGGCGACGAACGGTGGCGGCGAGCGAAGTGGTTCCCCGAGGCTTCCGACGACGACAACGGTGGCGACAAGTGAGGTAAGCAACGTCGGTAGAGATAGATTTAGATCTAGGGTTTCTAGATCTAGATCAAAAATTGTAGATCTAGATCTAGAAACCCTAGATCTAGAAAAGTTTTTTGTTATGGGTTTGTGTTTATGGGTTATGGGTTTTAGTGTAATAGGTTTTGTGTTTATGGGTTTTAGTGGTGACAAGCTTTTTGTTACGGATTTTGTGTGTGACAGCTCGTTTTTTGTTCGTATGACAGGTTTTTGTTATGAGTTTTGTGTGTGACAGTGCTTTTGTTATGGGTTTTGTGTGTGACAACTCGTTTTTTGTTCGTATGACAGGTTTTGTGTTTATAGGTTTGTGTGTGTCAGTGTGTGACAGGTTTTTGTTATGAGTTTTGTGTGTGACAGGGTTTTTGTTATGGGGTTTGTGTGTGACAGCTCGTTTTTTGTGTATGACAAGGGGTTTTGTTATGAGTTTTTTTTGTGTGACAGGGTTTTTTGGTCTGTTTTTTTTGTATGACAGGGGGTTTTGTTATTGGTTGTGTGTATGTGACAAGGTTTTTGTTATAGGTTTCATGTATGACAGTTTTTTGGTATGTTTTTTGTGTGTGACAAGTATTATGTTATGGGTTTTGTGTGGCAGACTTGTGTGACACGGTTTTTAGTTTGTTTTTTTTGTGTATGACAGGGTTTTTGGTCTGTTTTTTTGTGTATGACAGGGGTTTTTGTTATGGGTAGCGTGTGTGTGACAGGTTTTTTGTTATAGGGTTTATGTATGACAGGTTTTTTGGTATATTTTTTGTGTGTGACAAGTTTTATGTTATGGGTTTTGTGTGGCAGATGTGTGTGACAGGGTTTTTGGTTTGTTTTTTTGTGTGACAGTTGAGTTTTTGTTCGTATGACAAGGTTTGTGTTAATAGGTTTGTGTGTGTGACAAGTTTTTTGTTATGGTTTTTGTGTGTGACAGATTGTTTTACTCGTGTGACAGCTTTTGTGTTTATGAGTTTTAGTGGTGACATGTTTTTTGTATGAGTTTTGTGTGTGACAGGGTCTTGTTATGAGTTTTGTGTATGACAGTGCTTTTGTTATGGGTTTTGTGTGTGACAACTCGTTTTTTGTTCGTATGACAGATTTTGTGTTTATATGTTTGTGTGTGTGACAGGTTTTTGTTATGAGTTTTGTGTGTGACAGGGCTTTTGTTATGGGTTTTGTGTGTGACAGCTCGTTTTTTGTGTATGACAGGGGGTTTTGTTATGAGTTTTTTTTGTGTGACAGAGTTTTTGGTCTGTTTTTTGTGTATGACAGGGGGTTTTCTTATGGATTTTGTGTGTGACAAATTTGGTTTTGTTTATATAGTAATTATAATCATAGCCTATTAGCTCAAATGGTAGAGCAACGTGCTAAATGTATGGTAATGTGGGTTCAAATCCCACATAGGCTTTGTGTGACAGGTTTTGTGGTGACAAGCCTTTTGTATGTGGATAATGAACGAAAATTGGGGGTTTTGTATGACAGGTCGTTTTTTGTTCGTATGACAGGTTTTGTGTGACAGGGGGTGTGAGGTGGGATGCGGTGGAATGGGTGTAAATTTTTTTTTTTTGTATGACAAGTCGTTTTTTGTGTGACAGGTGTGACAGGGGGTATGAGTTGGGATGCGGTGGCATGGTTGTAATTTTTTTTTTGCCCAGGGGCATTTTCGGAAAACCGACCCCATAGCTAATTTATTTTTGGAGCCGCCTAAACGCCTCCAAAAGTGACCCTAACGGGCCACTTACCCAAATCATCCAAGAAAAATTAGTGATTGACTCATATTTTTATATGGACTAAAGGTATAAAAAAATCTACACAAAACGTATACCCAAATTAATTTACTTTTTTATTCAACCCAAAAAAATTAATTTACTTCTTAAAGAATAGACAGCCCAGAATCTGAGTTAAATACACCCACCCTTATCCGATTAGATCGGAGTTTCTTATTCAAAAGTATTGGAAAATTTTGAATTTTGTCAAAAATTTCTTAATTGGATCAAAGAACGTGTACAAACAGTATCATTTTCGGTGTTTGTTAATAATGGACCCACTGAACCTTTTTCACCTAAACGAGGATTGTGCCAAGGCGATCGATCCTTTATCTTAGGGGTGGGCACCGGTCCAAAACCGGACCGGACAAGACCGGGACTGGGAACCCCAAAACTTGTGGACCGGGGACTGGACCGGGATTTCCCGGTCCCGGTCCGGTCTGGTCCGGTTTTGGACGGGATTTTTATTTTTAAAAAATAAGAATATAATTAAAGAAATCATGTATGATTAATGAAAATATAATATTATTAAGTATATAATATAAATGTAAAACTTAAATATTAAAAATAAACTAGATAATATTAAAATTAATATAATTTTTATTTAAATTTCATTTTTATAAAAATCCGGTCCGGACTGGGACCGGCAACCTCCATTTTCATGGACAGAGGACCGGTCCGATCCGGTCCAAAAATCCAGTCCGGGCTGGATTTTGCCCACCCTTAGTTTATCTCCTTATCTATTTATTATAGGATAGTAGCTAGGAGACTGCAACAAACAAGTATAACTATGAAAAACACAATAGGATTTACCCTCGCGAGAGGAGGAACAAAAATTCTCTTTTTAGCATACGCCGATGATATTATCATGTTTTGCAAATCCAATCAAAATGCATGCATGATAGTAACGAAAATAATTGAAGAATATTGTGCCATCTCGGGACAAAAGGTCAACTATCACAAATCGGCCTTTCAAACCTCTAAATTAGTAGGCAATCAACAAAATCAAAGAATTCAACAAACGTTGAATATAATAACAATGACAAATTTGGAAAAATACTTAGGTTGCCCAATAGTCAATGAAAAGGTGAATAAAGACACATTCCGTGAAACGGTCAGAGCAACAAAGGCACAATTGACCAACTAGAGAGCAAATTCTCTTTCACAAGAAGAAAGAACCATTTTGATTCAATCAAACCTAGCAACAAAGCCTAATTACATAATGCAAAGTTTTATGCTGTCCTCAAATATTCATAATGAGTTGGACCAATTGAATAGGTGCTTCTTTTGGAACAAAGATCGAAATTATAAACCACTAGTAGGCGGGACAAAATATGCAAATCAAAACATATAGTGGACCTGGTTTGAAGAAAACAGAACATATGAACAAAGCGTTGTAGATGAAGCTTCTAAGGAAATTATTAACTGAACCAAATAAATATTTGGGTAAAGTTGGTAAAGGAAAAATCCTAAAGGGTAACCAACTTCTATCCTATAAGAAACAATCGAACACCTCGTGGCAGTGGTCACAATTGATGAAACTACGAACAAAATTTGCTGAAGGGCTAATTTGGGAAGTAGGGAATGGAGAGACGATTAAATTTTGGGAAGATAACTAGATATCAAAAGAACCACTAAGAAGCTTAGCCATTAACCCCAGTTAATAAATGAAGAAGATAAAGTCAGTGACTACATAACAATAGAGAAAGAATGAAAAATCAATGAGCTCGTGACAAATTTACCAACACAAATTGCTCATAAAATTGCATCCATACCGATCTCGTTCAACAACATGGAAGACCAATTTTGGGCACCAAGCAAAAATGGAGAATTTACTACGACATCAGCAATAGAAATGATTACAAAATTGGAGGCATATGCCCGAAATCAAAATACCTGGATTTGGAAATTGGATACATTCCCAAAAGTTAAAAACTTCATTTGGAAAATTGATTCGAACGGACTCCCAACAAAAGATAGGTTACACGAAAACCATATTAATGTTAATCAAGGATGTATTATGTGCAACCACACTAATAAAGACATTGGTCATTTATTTGTGAAGTGTCCACATACGATAGGAATAGCTCGACATCTCAACCAGAACATGGCGATCACACTACAAACAATTAACATAGTAAATAAGGCCACAAAGGACATCTTAACAACACTTTACCAAAAATTAGGGAAAAAAGAATTTACAAATTTGACAGTTTTATGGTGGTGTTTATGGCACCAACGGAACAAACTGATTTTCCAACAAACCCCTAATGACCTTATCCCAGACCTTGTAAGATACACTAAAAATTAAATAGAATTATGGAAACGATCAAAAGTTTGGGAAGAGGACGAAGAAATTAATAACAAAAAACATAATTATCATTTGCACACTGTGAAAAAAGAAAAGGCATAGATGAAACCAAAAACCGGATATCTTAAAATTAACTTTGATGGATCAAAATATACTATGGACTCGGCAACATCAAGCTTTGTAATTAGGACTCAAGAAGCCAAGGTACTAGACATGGTAGTTAAGAGTTATGGTCATAGCACAATTCTACAAGCTGAGGCTCTTGCACTGAGGGATGGACTAATAAGAGCCTATCAATTGATTGTCTTATATTGAAATTGAAAATGAGGATCTCACGGTGATGAACTCTATCAAAGGGATATAGCAATGTCCCTGAGAAATTGGCAGAATCATTTCAGATATCTTGGCATTTACCCAAGGATTTGAAAATGTTAGAATTAAACATGTGAGCAGGGAGTCTAACTCTGTGACCAATAAAATTGCAAAGTTGAGCCACAATCTCCCTGCGGAATACATCATGAATTATCCAGGTCGGTTTCTCTGAGAGCCTCCTAATTCTTACCTAGTCAAAAAAAATAAAAAATAAAAAAAAATACACCCACCTTATGATCAAAACTTACATTCTACAAACAAAGCCTAAACTAATGATCAAAACTGAGTGCAATAGCCTGTCATTAAACAGGCCCAATTTCGTCTAACCGGTCTAACATCCCTAGCTAGGAAAAAGGAACAGAGACAGTCGACAGAACCCGGGAGATTCAGCACGAAACGACGGACTCAGTGAGCAACAATTCTTCTCCGCCTCGTCAATCTCTCCAAACTGATCGGTTTGAATCTTTTCCTTCTTAATTGAATTCTGTTTTCCGAATGTCCTTACGTCATTCGTGGTTCGTATTTCTCAATTGAGTAAAACCCCCAAAATTTCACTTGTTAAACCCAGATTGTTACCGTCTCCAACGGCAGTGCAACACCTTGAGGAGCAAGGTGTGGCTAATAGATTGTTAGCGCATTTCGGTTTCCCGGTTTTCGCGATTACGCTCGTTATCGTATGAGCACCAACTGTTTGTTGAAATGCTTGTGAGAAATTTCGACTGCATAAATATTCAATTCTGGCTTAGTTTGGTATTGGTTTTCCATGAGCCCAAAACGATAACATCATCTATGAAATTGTGTGGTTACGGTTAGGATACTTAAGTAGGAAGTTGGAATAATCATCCTGTAAGATTTTACAGGTTGATTATGGAAGAAAGTGTGTATATATATGATTATGTTTTTCTCCTATATATATGATTATGTCATTGTATTGTCACTTTCTATTTGCTAGTGGCTTATTGAGCTTTGGCACTAAACAAATTTGTGGACCTTGCTCTGCCTCTGACTGATGCTTTGATAGATTTGTAAAATTTCCAACATTATGTAAAAAGAAGTTCTATCCTGATCCAGCATAAAGTGGGTATATACTATAGACGGTTAGCTAATTATGTTTTCCACAATTAGGCTTTTCCTTGTGGGACACAATAAGGCTTTGACAGGCAACACCTCTAAGAACATAGGTGTTATTCAGGTCAATGGTTTTAAACGTTAGCTAGGAAGTATAAATGTGTTAGTTAATTAATTTGGAGAGTGTGTGAAATGTAATCTGATAAACCTATATGTTTTCAAGCGATTCTTCAATATTTTTGATGGATTTGCACATTCTGTAGATCTATCTTGAGAGATCAATAACAGATTCTGGGATCTGTTTCTATAACAGCACTAATGAATCTGTTTCTTTATTCCGGATCTTCGGCCGAATGGTAACAAGAAAAGTGGGATCTTGGTGAGGATTTCTACTCTCAATAAGTGCTATTAGTGTCTTTAAGAAATGGTGGTTGTGCACAATAATTTCAATGTGAAATGACAAATGCATAGCTCTTGCTTTGACACTTAGCCATGCTATTCTAATTTTATTGGATGTGAGTTGAACTATCAATAGTCAAGGGCCCATTAGAATATCTGTCACAGGTTTCATTTGATAAGAACTGATTTTGTCCATCAGTATGCATCTTGACTATTTATGAAAGTGATATAATGAATGATCTATTTGAACCTGTTTCCTGCTTAAGAGAGAATTACAAGGAAGTGAAATGGTGCCTATTGTTCAAAGGAAAGACTTTAGTAGAAGATTGAAGATAGAATCTGAACCTGTGGGTACTCTTCATTATTTAGTTTGTCTGATAGTCACTATTTGACTTGGTCTTAACAATTGTAACATTGCTCTCCAAGCTTATTCAACCAACTAAATATGATAGTTTAGTTTATACTAGAACACTATGAAGAAAGTGATGTTATGACAATTTAGGAAAGGAGATGTATGTGAAAAGCCATGATGACAGGAAACCCTGGTAAGAAAGATCAAACAGTCAACATATGTTCGAATTGATGGTTATCAGCAAACATTCAGTTTTTTTTCGCTCTGCAAGATATGTTTGAACCGTAGAACTTTTATGTTTCAAGAATGATTAACTTGATTTCTTTTGAGTAGATTTACTTGCTTAGAAATTCTCTCTTTTTTTTCTTCTGAGTAGATTTACTTTTTTCTGATTAGGCTAGAACACCCATAAACGGGTTCCTTCCTTAAAGGTCTAACCGTTGAACTGGGCTTCTCACCCAGCTTAGAAACTCTCTTTTAACAAAAAGATATCAAGTTTGAGTTATGTGAATGCAACACCACAAGTTTATATGTATGTAAATGTTTTGAAAGAGTGTTGAATTTTAGTAGGTCTTCTTTTTCTTCATGTTGGGTAAAATTTTTCTCTGCTTTCTGCCGCCCTCTATTTCTCTCTGGCTCTTTTTCCATGATTTGGGATTTTACCTCCAAAGTCTTATCAGGCCACATGGGTGTTGCTTGAAAAACCATGATATTGATGCTGAGATTCCTCTTCAACAGTAATCATGATATTGATGCTGGTTTGCTTTGAAATTTAGGTCAGGGAGCTGACCATCACTCGTCAGTCTATAGAAAATGAAGCTGAGGGTAGTATGCAGGAAGCTTTACGATTATGTCCGATATGATCTGAAAGAAATCGCCTTTCCATCTTCATTACCAAACCCTCCACACATCAAAACGCGCCGAAAATTAACTTGGAAGGAGTGCTATTTAGTAAGTTTCTTCTTCTTCTTCTCTTATTCTACTTGCAACAAGATGCTCAGCTTCAAATTCTGTTCCTTAGTGGTTTATTGAGCTTTTCGCCTGATCACATGTGTGGACCGACCTTGTTTTGCCTCTGACTGATGTTTAGTTAAATGAATTTAGTCTCTGTAGTGAGTGTATACTAAGATGGTTAGCTAAGTTTTCTTTCAATAGCTAGGCTTCTCCTTGTATGACATACACAGATGTTATTTGCTAGTACTTTGAATAATAGCAATAATGAATTTTTTTACTTTTCCTGGTGAATGTAATGGCATCTGTTTGCTGGCTGTTGCTTAGGTGATAAAGGAGGCTTCTAGACTCTATTCTGCGAGTTGGGTGCGTGAC
Organism: Polygonum maritimum; assembly: GCA_963924305.1. Taxonomy (NCBI): domain Eukaryota; kingdom Viridiplantae; phylum Streptophyta; class Magnoliopsida; order Caryophyllales; family Polygonaceae; genus Polygonum; species Polygonum maritimum. The sequence continues at coordinate 6,771,671 of OZ002729.1, read as the reverse complement.
ATTGGCCCGGAACTTCGGCCTAACGATTACAAGAGGGGAGATGCTGGTAGTAAATCTGGTGGAATTCAAGACGATGGAAAAGAGAAAGAGCCATCAACTTTGGAAGATCTTGGTGAGGATTCCTACTCTCATTCAGTGCTATTAGTTTACTTAAGAAATGGCGGTTGTATACAGGTGATTTCGAGGTGAAATTCACGAATGCATTGCTCTTGCTTTGAGTTAGCTATGGTGTTTTCTTTTACTGGGTACGGATAAACCACCAATGGTCAACTTGCTCATTAGGATATCTGGTGCAGGTTTTCATTTGGTAAAATTGATTTTGAGCATCAAAATGCTTGTTGACCATTTGTAGAATTGCTATACTAAATCTGAACCTGTTCCCTAAATAAGATTGAATTGAAGGAAATGAAATGATGCCTAATGTTTGCAGGAACTTTTGGTTATCTCTTTAAATTATGAATCCGACATCAAGATTTTATCCAACATGCCTGTATTGTGTTGGAGTTGCAACCTGACCTGATTTTGCGACAATCTGTATGAACAGCTCTGTTTGATTACTTGCTGTGTTAACAGTGGATGATCTTTGGTTTATCTGATGTATAACGTTTTGTATATGTGGAAATGGGGACATAGCTGTTGCTGCTAAAGGCGGGATGGAGACTCTGCGACCTGTGTTGCAACGGCTGTACATGACACGTGCTTCAGCGTATAAAGACGCCTTGAAAAGTTTTATAGACGGTTACCAAGAGGGCATACAACAAACCATGGAGAAGAAGGAAGAATCTCGAGCGAAAGAGAACGACAATGACTCGAAAAAGGCTACTTGAATCAATGTAGGGAGTTGATTTTCCCATTCCTTCTCTTAACCTTAGTTTGTAAAGCCTACACTTTTGAGCAGTTTTCAAGGGTTCATTTATATATTAGCAGTTTTCAAGGCTACAAATGGTCGAGTGTTAGGTTTGTCTTCCTTTGGGAATGTGTACATGACATGATAATTTAGGTAAACGCCAATGTCATGGCTCCATTGTGGAGAGGCTAAGGGATAGATGAATGAATATATGGATGTTAAGAGTTCTTCTTTTTTTTTTTTGAATTTCGTAAATACATAAGAGCAAATCTAAATCTAAATAACAAAATACTAAAAAATGAAGATAATGAGGATATATTGTCACAAGGCAAAAATTATACTCCGTATTAGCCATGGTAGAAAAATTTGTGAGTACAAAAATCAATTTAAGATACTTTATACAAGAACTAATTTGATTCAATAAAAAAAAAAATCAGACATTTATGTGGTTAGATTTATCATGTACACTTTCTTGGGTTCAACACAATTTGCAAATTGAAGTATTTCCAAATTGGAAGTTGTTATGTAAGGTGAAAAAAAATCTTACCATACTCGATCGAAAATAAAATAAAATTATTGCCATACTAAAAATCTTAATCTTAATTAATGAGTATAATAGAGTCTTGTTTTTGGTAATGTATGTCATAATCTCGAGTTGATTCAATCCCGCTCTCATTCATTAAGTAGTACAACAAGATTGGAATACACTTGATTTCAAGTGTAGGTGAGTTGTAATGGATTATTTAGTTTCCATTTTAGAAAGGATTCTACATTAACTCTCTTGTTTATATAAATAAATCCTCATATCATCATTTTCACCAAGCAACCTAAATCTCTCCTTTCAATCATACATGGCAGCCATGGAAGAGGAATCAAACGAGATGAAGCTAGAGTTGAAGCTATCGAGCAACAATGGCGAGAATCAAGAGGACACGAGGCCGATAGCGATAAGGCCGGAGTCGGGTCGGGTTTTCACTTGCACTTATTGCAAGAGGGAGTTTTCAACCTCCCAAGCTTTGGGAGGACACCAAAATGCCCACAAGCAAGAGAGGGCACTTGCCAAGAAGAAGGCTATTATCGGGGATGACGTTTTCGGGTACCCGTCTTCTTACGGGTACCCACATTACAATTACAACTACGACCACCGTCGTCACCACCACCACCAAACTCCCCATAGATCTCCATTCGGGGCTCGAGGGGAGTCCTTTATCCATAGGCCCCTCCTCGAAACCGCCCCCTCCTATCCCCTCAGATCCTGGCCTAATACTACTACTATTGATCCTCGTTTTCATCCTAATTCTCTTGCTCGATCCAACACTTTTTCGCCCGTTCCTAGGGTTGTTCTCACCGAGCCATACCGTGCTAGTTCAAGTGCTCATTTAACCCTCTCCAAAGCCGCCACCGCCACCAATGTAGCTCTTCATCATCGTGTCGTCGATGTTGAAGACTCTAATGTCGATTTGGACCTTAAGCTTTAAATATTTCTATTGCATTTGTTTACTTGTAAACGTAGTTGTATTCACTTATTATGCTACAATGAACTTCCATATAGATCAGCATGATTATTCTACGTTGTCTAAGAGTTACAAGAAATCTACTCGTACTAGACACAACACATGCGCGTACAGGTTTTCTCCTTTCTTACTTTGGATAGTTTGATAAAAAGAACTTCACAAATTTCCATATATATGAAGATTTGAGCGACTAGTTTATCAAGAAAAGATTTTGTATTTGAAATACTTGTGTTAAGGAAGTTAAAGATGATTATTCCATAATCAATCATGATTATGTGATTGAATATCTTTGATTGATTCATTGTAATTGATTACTTTCCTTGATTATGTATGACGTTATGCCATTAAATCTTTTCAAATACGAAACTAAGTGTTATAACTTATATACAGTGCATTTGGGTATTTCTTTTGCCTATAGTCCCATTTTGGGTCGACATTTATTTCTTATAATTTCACTCAATTTTGGTTCGTTTTAGGCATAGTTTATTTCCCGCCCAAACCAACGGTAAGCACATAACGTCCAAAACTGAGGTCCTCAGTTTTCTTCAGTGGCTTGCACGAATAATAATCGTTTACTCATTTAATTAGTGAAGTTTGTTAAGGGCAATGCAACACCTTGAGGAGGAGCAAAGTGTGGCTAATAGATTGTTAGCGCATTTCGGGTTCCCCGTTTTCGCGATTATGCTCGTCATGCTTTATCTCGGTGAGTATGAGCACCAACTGTTTGTTGAAATGCTTGTGAGAAATTTCGACTACATAAATGTTCAATTCTGGCTTAGTTTGGTAATGGTTTTCCACGAGCCCAAAACGATAACATCATCTATGCAATTGTTTGGTTATGGTTAAGATACTTAAGTAGGAAGTTGGACTAATTATGCTGTAAGATTTTACAGGTTGATTATGGAAGAAAGTGTGTGTATATATATGATTATGTTTTTCTCCTCTTATTTAACTTACAAGAAGATGCTCAGCTTCGAATTCTTACAGTCAATGTATTGTCACTTTCTATTTGCTAGTGGCTTATTGAGCTTTGACACTAAACAAATTTGTGGACCTTGCTCTGCCTCTGACTGATGCTTTGATAAATTTTTAAAATTCCCAACATTATGCAAAATGAAGTTCTATCCTGATCCAGCATAAAGTAAGTATACAATATATACTATAGACGGTTAGCTAATTGTGTTTTACACAATAAGGCTTTGACAGGCAACACCTCTAAGCACATAGGTGTTATTCAGGTCAATGGTTTTAAGCGTTAGTTAGAAGTATAAATGCTTAATTTGGAGAGTGTGTGAAATGTAATCTGATGAACTTTGCACATTCTGTAAATCTATCTTGAGAGATCAATAAAAACAGATTCTGGGTTCTGTTTCTATAACAGCACTAATGAATCCGTTTCTTTGTTCCGGATCTTCGGCCGAATGGTAACAAGAAAAGTGAGATCTTGGTGAGGATTTCTACTCTCAGTAAGTGTTATTTAGTTTTTTTAAGAAATGGTGGTTGTACACAATAATTTCAATGTGAAATGACAACTGCATAGCTCTTGCTTTGACACTTAGCCATGCTATTTTAATTTTATTGGATGTGAGTTGAACTAACAATAGTCAAAGGGCCCATTAGAATATCTGTCACAGGTTTCATTTGATAAGAACTGATTTTGTCCATCAATATGCATCTTGACTATTTACAAAAGTGATATAATGAATGATCTATTTGAACCTGTTTCCTGTAGAAGATAGAATTAGAAGGAAGTGAAATGGTGCCTATTGTTCAAAGGAAAGACTTTAGTAAAAGAGTGAAGATAGAATCTGAACCTGTGGCTACTCTTCATTATTTAGTTTGTCTGATAGTCACTATTTCGCTTGGTCTCAACAATTGTAACATTGCTCTTCAAGCTTATTGAACCAAACTAAATGTGATTATGATAAATGTTGTATAAAGAATCTAAGTCCTGTTTTGCAAAGATTGCACATAACACCAGCTTCAGCATACAAAGATGCCTTGAAAAGCTTGATACTTTCGTGCATTGTTCTCTCATATCACCTCTTAATCGTACTTTATAAAGCCTTGCTTTTAACTCTCAAGCAGTTTCCAATGGTTTTTTTTTTTTTGGCTCAAAACATATATAGACACCTGAACTTATCCATTTTGGTCATTTGAACACCTGACCTTTAGAACGGATCTATTGAGCACTCTAACTTGTCAAACGGACCTATTGAACACCCCAACTTGTCAAAGACTACCTATTAAACACCTAGCGCGTGTGTATAATGACGTGTTTAGGTCACAGTTAATTAAGCGAGGAGGCCTTATTTGGCATCACGTGACCTTTTTTATGCTTAATCATGTTCACGTAATAGCGCTTGTGTAAAATTGCACCCCGTAATTAGGGATGGGGTGTTTAATAGGTAGGCTTTGACAAGTTAGGGTGCTCAATAGGTCCGTTTCAAAGGTCAGGTGTTCAAATGACCAAAACGGACAAGTTCGGGTGTCTGTATATGTTTTGAGCCTTTTTTTTTTGATAAGGAAAGGATTAGGGTCGCCGCAAGTACTACTTGGACTCGCCTAGAGCATCCACAAGGGATGAGAACTGGTTACTACCCAGCTTAAAAAGGAAAAAAGGCAAACCACCGCCCTGGAGTCACGAACCCGAGATCTCATGGTACTATCATGAGTGCTCAACCGGTGAGCTGATGCGACAAGCGCCAGTTTCCAATGGTTTGTATAGTTATAAGTTGGTATAAGATGAAGCTGTTTTTTTTTTTTTTGTGCTTGATATACTACAAATGGTTTATTGTCAGTTTTGTATGAATGCACAAGCACACACATGATAGTTTAGCAAAACACCAGGAGTAGAACACTATGAAGAAATTGATGTTATGACAATTTAGGAAAGGAGATGTATGTGAAAAGCCATGATGAAAGTTTAGGAAAGATAAACCTCACAAACAAGTTTTAGTCTTCTCTTATTTTGACTTTTCCTGTTTGTACAGGAGTTAAAATTTCTTGATTCAGCTGAGAGGAGTTTCACACCTGACAGGAAACCCAGGTAAGAAAGATCAAACAGTCAACATATGTTTGAATTGATGGTTATCAGCAAACATTCAGTTTATTTTTTGCTCTGCAAGATAGAACTGTAGAATTTTTATGTTTCAAGAATGATTAACTTGATTTCTTTTGAGTAGATTTACTTGATTAGAAATTCTCTCTCTTTTTTTCCGAGTAGATTTGCTTTTTTCTGATTAGGCTAGAACACCCATAAACGGGTTCCTTCCTTAAAGGTCTAACCGTCGAACTTGGCTTCTCACCCAGCTTAGAAACTGACTTCTAAGAAAAGGGTATCAAGTTTGAGTTATGTGAATGCAACACCACAAGTTTATATGCATGTAAATGTTTTGAAAGAGTGTTGAATTTTTTAGTGGGTCTTCTTTTTGTTCATGTTGGGTACAATTTTTTCTCTGCTTTCTGCCGCCCTCTTTTTCTCCATGACTCTTTTCCATGATTTGGAATTTTTACCTCCAAAGTCTTATCAGGCCACATGGGTGTTGCTTGAAAAACCATGACATTGATGTTGAGATTCCTCTTCAACAGTAACTCAGATCCTACTACCCACAAAAACCATTATTATTATTGGTGGATCCTAGTTCACAAGGCACCAGGTACCACTTTCTGCTCTTTCTATTCATCTCTTTTTACCCCCTCTGTTCACTTATCTTTCAACTGTTTAGGTAAATAGGTAAGAAACTTCATTTCATTCTTCCTGGTATACATGATTTGTATCATTTCATGGGACAAGACCTCATACTCTTTGCACTTGCACCTTCTCTTTGTTTGTTTGTGATGAAGAGTTGTACTTTTTTCACTTGTCAGGTAGAAAAAGGTAAGATTTGAAAGGAGGTGAGATCTACTTGCCCCTAGAGGGTAAATAAGAAAGTGAAATAGTGAAGTAGGTTGAAGTCTCACTTTCTTGCCCTTTTACTGTTTTCTTGGGGATAGGCTTTTGTTGGTTTTTTTTTGGTGAGGGTAGGCTTTTGTTGGTGCATATGAATGATTGCATTATTCTCACAGTAAGTGACCCATGTACACAGAGAAAGTAACCATTTTTGTTTGGGTTCGTTCATTATTATCGATCCAAATTAGCATAGGAGTTAAAAAAAATCCTACTTTACCCATACTACATTTAAACTACTCTATGTTACACGGAAATGGAAAACGAAGACACATTTAGTTGCCATAATTTTACACTACGAAATGAGTTTTCGGCTTCCGATTTCCGGGTTTTTTACATGAAACGGAAACAAGAAACGCTTTCTTATTAGAGGTTCCAAGGAGTAACATACTCATCTATAGAACAATGACAAGTAAACAAGTGTTTACTCTAGTCTATTTTCAATCCCCAAGGACAATGCATGCTTTTGTCTTTTCTATGATGTTTATAGTTTAAAGTGTTTCCTACTAGCTAGTAAAAAAATCGTGCAATTACTTTTGTAATAATTTGCACATTAGTCTATATCAAAAATTAATCAACTCACACCTGATCTGTCATTTTCCTATAAGCTGTTTGGTTCATGGACCTTATGAAGCTCAAAGCTGTCGTTGTTCTAAAGTCGTGAATTATTTAATGCTAAGATCACACAACTGTAAGTTACTTTGTTGTCGTGATGCAAAATCAATTCTGGGTATGTGATCTTTGTACAAAACGAATTGGGCTAGCTTGTCTCTGCAGAGATAGACACAAGTGCACACACTCATTAAGACAGACAGCTAATGTGCAGTGTATTTACTGATATAGGGTTCATTATTAACTCATTTGAATATGCAATTTGCTTAGTCTGTCTTGAGATTGGCGCTTCTTGTTTAAGAGTGAGTGTTCTTCTGCCATGCATACGTGTTTCATGTGTAAGTAGATTAGTACTACTCTAAAGTCATCATTCATAGTAGAGATGAGTTTTAAACTCGGATTAGACTAATTCTTTAACATGGGCAAGTTTGATTAATCTTAACTAGGCACATAATTAGTACTTGAATCAATCAAGTTCTTTACAAGCTCAATGGTGAGAAATCGGGGTAAGAATAATCATGTTGATCCTAAAAACTCACCAATAATCATGAGTTGTAACTGGATAGTTCGAATACACATGATGGATAATATTACCGGATATTCGGCTAAAAAGTGATTATATACAAAAGGTTTTATGATGTTTCCAAGTAATATGATTGGATATATTCTTTTGGTCATTCAAGGTGGGAGAAAATATTAATAAAATACACTAATCAAGTACTAGTACTTAGTTGAAAGCAAACAAAAAGATCAATAATCTCTTGGCTAAATGGAGCTATAGCTTGATGGCCTATTGGATCAAAACACATGACCATTTGAAGCCCCCACTACAAACCATCTCAATCAAGGGAAGAGGAAAACAATCTTCACCTCCACTTCCACATGACAACACAACACACCACAATTAACCAAATGGGATAAAAAGGGGCCATAACAAAAGTCCCAACTTTTTTAGTTGCATTCTGACCTAACTTAGAAATGGCCACACTTTGTTCTTGTACTTGTATCCACAGCCAATGCACTTGTTGTGGGGCCCCTCTTCTTCACTACTAGTAGTTCCTCTACTTCTCTTCCTTGTGCTTGTCTATTTCTTCTTCCATTCTTCTTGGCTCCTAATTTTTTTTCTTTTTTTGGGGGGAAAATATTCCTGATATTCAGGGATTTTTCTGATGCCCTAAAAGGCTAAAACTTCGGTAATAATAATATACAAAATGCTCCATAAGAGAGGAGGGTAGAGTAGGGTACAAAGTAATTAGATAGGGTCAAATACAAAAGATGTGACATTCATGGATTTTCATCCAGGGCTATTTCCCCTCTGATTGACACACACCTTGCTGAAATTTTTCTGTTTTGTTCCATCCACAGTCTTCAATCTTGTTGCCGATTTACTGTTCATTAGCACAAGCCAAAAAAAAAGCAATGAAATGACAGTCGTTAATAATACAGAAACTCAAGAAGCACTAATATCTTATCATATGATTATGTTTGAAAACCAAACTATAGTATAATTAGGTACATTTAGTTAAAGAACCCACTTTAGATTGGTCTTAGTTTGTAGTCCCAACAAAAGCCTATCAAGAATCCTATTTGGCGACCACCAAATCCTCACTCAAAAGTCGCCATCCTTTTCTACATTAATTTCATTTTAACCTAGCTAGAATATGGTTCACAAATGTTGGTAACATTGTGAAATAAGTTTAGACATGAAAACTTAGGATAAAAAAAAAGCAAGCACATGCGAAATAAGAGGTGACGTTGGCTGACATTACTACAAGATAAGCGTGAAACGCTACAAAAAGGAAAGAAATAGTAGTAGAAGGTAGTAAGAAGTGGCGAAATATAACACGTAACAAAAGTTAACGTACCATGTGCTGAGGAGGAGGATTATAGTAGTAGTTGTTATTATCAAAGTAATAATGTTGATGATAAGACTGTGGTTGTTGTTGGGTCGTGGAAAAGAAAGAAGAAGCCTCGGAGGACGACGTCGTTTGGGAGGAAGGCGAGTTGTCGAGCTGGCACTCCAAGTCCAAGTTCACCCCGAACAGCCTCACTTGTCTCCTGCTGTTCGAACTCCCGCCACCTGTCGCCTCCTCCGCTGCCACTTCATATCATAATTAAAAAAACAATCACCCCAATTAGTTAATTAATCCATCATTAGCCGTTAATCCCGTTTAACAAACCGACGTATAAATATCTAATCGAGACGCCGAAAAATTAAAAAGAAAAAAGACGAACATTTAAGGACGAGACAGTAGTATTATTATTATTACCTGGAGGGGTATGAAGGGAGTCGTCGTAAAGGTGGTGGAAGGGGAGAAACGACGTCGTCGTGGGGCCGTTGTTGTTGTTGTAACAAAAGGCGGGATTATAAAGAGGCGGCGGCGGCGGCGGCTGGTGAGCGGAGCCGGAGGGGCGGCGCCAGCCGATGAACATGCGGGCGGGGTTGGCGCGGTGGCGCTCGAAGCAGACGACGTCGCCGGTGAGGAGGCGCTTGTCCTTGACGAAGCGGCTCCAGCCCTTGGTGAGGACGTAGCTCTGGCTGCTGGTCCAGTAGGAGTAGCGGAAGCGCCACTCCTTGCCGTCCTCGTCCTCGAAGCCGAGCAGCGTGCCGGCCGACGCCGCCGCCGAGCCGCCGCCGCCGCCCAGGGGGAAGTACTTCTCGGCTTGGAGCTTGGGGATCACGAGGCGGTTCAGCTTGCCCACGTCGCTCGGCGTCAGGGGCTTCTCGAACATGGGCTCCTTGTCGTAGGGGTGGACCGGGGTCGCCACGTGGGGGAAGGGCTCTTTTTCGTGGACCGGGTTCGGGGACAGCCACGGAGGGTATTGTTGCTGGAGAGACATTTTTAATTTTTTGGTGGTTTTAGTTTCGAGTGGGGGAGGGGTTGTGAAATTGGATGGGAAAGGGAGGGGGAATATAAAGGAGGAAGAAGAGAGGGGAAGAAGTGAAATTTTGCAGGTACATGGAAAGGGGGGAGGACTATTTTAAGGTTTTGCGTGGTGGGGTGGGGAGGGGGGGGGGAATTGTTAATCATTACTTCTTCTGCGGGATTTTTTTACTGTTTTTTGCTCGTGTTTTTTTTTTTTTCTTTTGGTGTGTGGGATATTTTTGGCAGCAATACATTGTTGTTTATGTGGCAAAATAGGCCTTGGTTTTGTGCTAGTGAGTTTGAACTATGAAGGGTAGATGAAGGTTGGCTAAGCTTGGCCAAACTTGAACCAATATATATGTATATGTTCATTACTATTAGTTTATTACGAAAGTGGATTAAAAGTTATTACATTTGTCTTCAGATATCTAATCAAGTGATTCAACCTCCAAATATAATATACAAAGGTTCGACTCTCATGTATGTTAAACGTCTCATATTTATATGATATGATCAAAACATCACCTTTTATTAACAATTGTTCACTCAAATGGCAACTTGGAGATAGCATTTGCTAACGAAAGTTGTATTACACGGTCGTTTTCAATAGCTTCATACGTATTATATCGATGTTTAATCGCAATACGGTCCATGTACAAGTGGCTTTAGGTCATTGACACTTTGTTTCTTCACAATATACGTGATATACGTACATGTTTGACTGTTTTGTTGAATTTTTTTTTTCGGTGAGGGACTGTTTTGTTGAATAGGTCCAGCTTAAATTGGTAAAGTAGATTTTTAAACACACTAGCTTATGGAGTTTGGAATAGTCTTCAAGTATATTATAAGACATAAATATACTTGTCCCAAGTTTGTAATTTTTGCTGTTGATGGATCGAGACATGTGATCCATCAAGAAGCCTCTGAAAACTATCAAAATCTTGAATAACAGTATAGCCATGGCCCTTGTGCAAAGGTACACAAAGTTGCGAGAAGTTTAAAATAATACAATCCCCAATTACCAATGCTATTAGCCCATACAAATCTGGCGTATCGATCGTGATCAATCACCTGATATATTATATACAATCTACATGACGATAATACCTTTTAGCCATATGTTGACCATGACTTTTATGCGACTTTAAGCTAGCTAGCTAGCTCATTAGTTTAGATTAGAGAACGTGAGAACAATATTAGCACCGAATTAGAATTATGTTAGTGTTCAAGTCGATGGGTCGTATTTGATGTGGGGTTCCTATATTGGTTCAGTTCATGCACATGTGTGTAATAGGGTCAACACGTAAGCACCGTTGGTTGATGCGTATGTGTGCGATAAGCCCACCACATAATCACATGAGATTTCGCCCTAAAATCAATTGATAATAAATCATAGGGGGGTAGCTTATGCACTTATATGGTAAGTGATTCTGACAATAGTGAGAGTGGCTCACGTACTTATATGGCCGGTGGGTGATATATATTTTAATTCTAGATTTGGGATAGGTCTTTTTAATCTCCACACGCGTCCTTCAAGTACAACCATCTGAACCTGCAATATGCCTGTAGCACTTGATGTCTCGTGCTTCAAGACCGACCAACTCAACAGACCAGGAAGTCGAGACTCAGACCGAACACGTTCTAGTATCATGTTAAAGATGGTGTGGCCATCTCTAACGTGGGGCTTCGCACATCGGTTCATGCTAGGGGTGTCCAACGGGTTGACCCGACCCGACCCGTAACCCGGTTTATAGGTCACGGGTCGGCTCGTTGACCCGTAGCTTGATAAAACGTGACCCGTTTGACATGTCAATTTACGGGTCGGGTTACGAGTTGACCGGTTGATCCATAAAGCCCGTTTGACCCAATTATATAATTATGTTTAGTGATGTGTTTTTCATTGTAAAAGAAATACTTTTAGTTGTGTAATATTATTTTACTAACATCCAATGCAATAAAATTATTGAAATGTGTCTCACAAAGCAAAATAAAAAAAGTATACCATCCATGATCTATATACAAAATATAAAGTTAAATGTATATATTTTTTTAATTTTACGGGTTTTACGAATCGACTCGTTACTCGACCAGTAACCCGTAAAGGGAAATTTTATGACCCATGACCCAACCCGTAATCTTTGGGTCGGGTCCGTCCGGGTTACGAGCGACCCAGACCGTTGGACACCCCTAGTTCATGCACATATGAGCGATAAGCCTACCTAACACATAAGCACGTGAAGTTTCACCCAAAAACTAATGAACAATGAAAAGAGTAGCACATATAATTATGTGGTGGGTGATTTATATTCTACTTCTCGATACGAGACATGTATTTTTATCTAAACAATTTGTCTAGAAATACATCTTACTCTAACTAGTGCAACATTCATGTATGCATAAAGGCATTTCATGCGTGTGTACATATATATACATCTATGCATAACTTCATGTTTATCTTCTTAAGTTATATATCTATATAGCTTAAAGTTCAATAGTGGACAATTAAATATGAGTGAACAAGTGAACAATTATACGCCTTTAGATGCTATTCCAATGGATGGTCCAGATTACATATAGAAATTTGACCCAAATTCAAATTTGAACCTCATCCCTTAATTATAGGGAGTGTTAATTAATTTTTGGATTTATAGAAAAATCACAAAAAGAAATCCCTATAGCAAGTGTTACTTAATTTTCAAATTTCAACTCAATCTCGTAATTATAGCAAGTGTTAATTATATATTGGATATTCACACGTCTTGTACGAATTATTAAATATATATACATGTTAAGTCTTGTATATACATCATGTGATCATTATATACACTATATTTACAGTCTTGTAATTTTCGGATTTATAGAAAAATCACAAAAGGAATCCCTTAATTATAGCAATTGTTAATTAATTTTCAAATTTCAACTCAATCTCGTAATTATACCAAGCGTTAATTACATATTGGATATGCATATGTCTTGTACGAATTATTAACTATATACACATGTTATAGTTTTGTATATACATCTTGAGATCATTATATACACTATATTTACAATATTCCGGCAGAATTGATTAATGTACGATTAAACATATGAATACAATAGATTTCATATATACATTTCTCAAGTTGTTATATTCAGTATTACTGTACATATATACATATTGATCTGTAGAAATAGGTCACATAAACAATCTAACCACAAGAAATTCCGTATATACCTGCCTTACGTTTTCATATACAATATTAGTATATACATATACATCTTGATCTGAAGAAATAGGTCACATAAACAATTCAACCACAACAAATTTCGTTTATACACCCCTCAGGTTGTCATATACAATATTACTGTACATATATACAATAATTGGCAACGTGGTGGTTGGTGATGGCTTTGGCGACGTGGTGGTTCAATGTGGTGGTTCCGACGAGACCTTCCAGCGAATTGGTGGTTCTGACGGGCGGCACAATGGTGGTTCGATGTGGTCGACGCAATGGTGGTGACCGGCGAAATACGGTGGAGATATACTAAATCAAATCAATCATATACATAATGAAAAAATTATATACATTCCTCGGGTTATCATATACAATATTATTGTACCTATATACATCTTAATCCGTAGAATTAGGTCACAGAAACAATCAAGTGGAGACAAATTTCGTATATACATTCCTCAGGTTGTCATATACATTATTATTGTACCTATATACATCTTGATCTGTAGAAATAGGTCACGTAAACAATTTACACAGAAAATCACGTCATATACTAAATCAAATCAATCATATACATAATGAAAAAATTATATACAAAATTACCTTATGCCATATTTATACGATTAATAATGCGCAGCATGGTGGTTCGTGGTGGCTTTGGCGACATGGTGGTTCGATGCGGTGGTTCCGATGGGGGGTTTTGCGCAATGGACGACGAACCACCGGAATACAAGCCGGCGAACCACCACGACGACGGCGAATGGGGATTGCGAATGGGCGCCTGCGCAATGGACGGCTCACCACAATACATGCCGGAGATCACCACGATCGGTTCTGCGTAATGGACGGCGAACTACCGCAATACAGGCCGGCGAACCGCCACGACGACGGAAAATGAGGGACTGCGAATGGGCAACTGCGCAACGGACGACGAACAACAATGGAGGACGGCGACGTGGTGGCCGGTGAAGTGGTGGAGGCTGCAATGGAGGCCGATGATTTTTGGGAGCGTCTCTTCTGGATCTACAATGGAGCGTAAATTCTGATTTTACAGAATTGTATTTATGGTAGTTATAATTGGTAGATGATGGAGAAAATCTCTCCTATTTAAGATTTTTTGTGATTTTCTTATTTTTGGATATTATGGCCTAATATCTCACCATCCGTTACAAATCACTTGTTCTCTATAGAAGGTTGTTCACTATAGAACCTACCTCTCTATATATATATACTATTTCTATACTCTCAAAAGTAAACTTGTGCACGTAGTTTCCAATTTAATTGATAAGCACATGTTGCAATTTCATTTCATGATTTAAAGAACACGTACGAGATCAAGAGATAACGGTAAATTGAAATGTTGCATCTTATAAATGACCATATGACATCTATCTCGAATTTTAAAAAAAATTGTCGAGTGTATTGTCTACGAGAGTCGAACGAAAGACTTGTGGGTATATTTCTAAAGGTTCAACCAAATAACCAAATATACATAAATCTATCTTAAATTAATTTGACTTCATTACAATTCAACTTAACTCTCACAAATTATGTTGTAACATAAAAAGCCAAAATTGTAGCTTGTTTATCTGAAAAAATTAAGGCTATGTTTGGTTGGACAGGTAGCGAGGGACGGAAGAAGAAAAACGCTAGCGGAAGCCAATAATGATGGGTAGAAGAGTGTTATTTTTTGGAGGACTCCGCTCCCACTAACGGAACACGCTACCTATTCTTCTAGTTTCGAACGAAGCCTAAATTGCAAAATTCAAGTGGAGAAAATCAGATTTGAGAGATGTGATTTTAGCCACCAGTTCCGCATTCTCATAATATATTAAATGACAATGATAGAATGTGTAGGGTGTTGTCAAAACGGCATCCGCATAATTAACGTTGAGTATTTTGGATATTTTTGATTTTGAATCTCATTTAAGTTTTCATCTCATATCCTTTCGAAAAATGAATTAAAAATCACATGCGTATTATTGAGTTCTAGTCAATATACTACTTGAATATTTGGTTGTATGAATTTCATGCTAACTTAATTGAGTACTCCCTCCGTCCCAGAAAGTTTGTCTCGTATTCCTTTTTGGGCGTCCCAAAAAGTTTGTCCATCTTCATTTCTTTCCATTTATATCTATTTTTATTACAATAATACCCTCACTCAATCTCACATATTACCCCCATTATCCAACTTTATCACCAACTTTATCACTTTTCCCTACAAAATTACAAAATTATCCTTACCTAATCTCATATATTACCCTCCACTATCCAACCTTTCCATCAACTTTATCACTTTTCTCTACAAAATTACAAAATTATCCCTACATAATCCCACTTTTTACCTATACTATCCACCTTTTCACCCATTTTATTCCATTTTTCTTAATCTACGAGAATTCCGTCCTTTTGGACTAACTTTCTGGGACGGAGGGAGTATATTGAATCAGGTTGGACCAATTTTCAAAATTATTTGATACTTCAAATCTAAGTTTTTTTTATTTGATGTATTTCTAGGTAGATCTTTATATGTTGGAGAAATCTAAATTTTTAAACGGAAAGGTAACTTTGTTCACTTGTTGCGACAGAGCTTGTCTCAAAGATAAAGAATTCACTTGATTCGGTTAGATATCCTCGAATTAGTTGAAGTATTTCACTTTTAATACTGTATGTGATTATTTCTTGAAAGAAATGAAAATGAGCGGTGAAAATATAGGATCGTAGTCGGTCTAGAATAGATCATGCAATAATTAAAATAGATGCATTTAATTTTCGTATAAAGTGGGTAATAAATAATCAGGAATTTTCGGGTGGTGATCCCGACATTTTTTAAATTTAGCGTGGACCGGCGTGGTAAACAAGGTTCTTCCGGAATTATACGTGATAACCTTAAGATATATGCACATTCCGTGTGATAGTCTCGAGACTTTATAAATTAATAAAAAATATTAAATATGTAGCCATATTATTTTGTTTAATTGAATAAACGACCCATATGTAATACAAATGTTTTGTACTTTATATAAATTTTGTACTTTTCATGAAACTACGTATTCTTAATTTGTATGTTAGAATCATACCATTTTACATTATAAAAACCACATGTAATTTTAAAATATTTTCGACCATTTTTATTTCTCTAAACAAATACAAACTTGTAAGTTTTTATAAAAAAAAAGTTTAAAGATAGTTTTTCTGCATTAATTTAAAAAATAGCTTTTAAAAATAAAAATAACAAAAATTTATAAAAATTAATAATATATATTGTCATGAACTTTGTGTAAACAGTTAAATTTTATAGAGTATCTTACATAAACATATAAGATTAGGTGTTCTTTCCAAGTTATAAAAATCACCTAATAAAGAGTATTTGTATCAACTATTAAGTGATACTTGTTATTAAATGGTTTTATAAAATAGATTAGGTAGTTTTAAAAAACTTAAAACTTGGTACCTTTATGTAATTAAACCAAAAAATGTGGCTACATTTCAAATACTAGTAATGTTTTATAATACATCGAGGCTACTATGCGGAATGTGCAATATCTCAAGGTTACCACACGGAATTTGGGAAAACATTGTGTACCACGCGAAATTTGCAAAACTTTTGGATCATCACGCGGAATTTCTCAAGCAGATTCTATGCGCACAACGTTAACATTTTCAAGACAATCTCAGACCGTTTATACCGGAAACCAAGTAAGAATGGATGGTTCTTTACTCATTCTACGGTGAATTGGATCCATGGAAATATAGGTGATAACCCTCAAGGTCTTGGCTACATCTGGAAGCTAAATATCCCACCTAATCAAAATAACTTTGTGTGGAAACTATGTCGCAATGGTTTAGCCACGAAGGCAAGACTAGCAACAAACCACATTGGGGTTCCGCAAGGATGCATTTTATGCAATAACACCAAAAAAGATGTCTACCACTTGTTTTTAAAATGTCCAATGACTTCTTAAGTTTTAAACACCATAGATCACAAGACAACCCGGATAATCGGCCAATTAAATCCAAATAAACGAAACCCAAAATAATTCATCGAGGAGATAAGATCCAAAATCCCCAAAGAGGACCTTGAGGCCTTCATTTGCGTGTGGTGGAGCACCTGGTACTTTCGGAACAAGAAAAGTTTCGATGAAGCATGATGTGAACACAAACCATATCTCTGTCACACCAATGTATGTCTCTAATTTCAACTATAGATAGAGAACGGAATGGAAGCATGATGTGAACACAAACCATGATGACAAACACATTAGACAGAACGTAAAACCAATAAAGATTATAGAAACCAAGTGGTCTAAGGCACCTAGTATTTGTTAAATTAAACTTCGATGGTGCGGTCAATTCTGACGGTATTACCTCCTTTGGCTATATTCTTAGAGATGGAAGCAACGCGCCTATGCACCTGGACGGTGGCTTCATCGATCACCGACTCGTTCCGTTTTTGGAAGCTTTTGCACTTCGTCAAGTGATTTTCGGAAGCCTGCTTGTGTATAAATCGAGAGTGACAATCTGCAAGTTATTAAAGCTGTGCAGGGTGATTGGAGCTGCCTGTGAAAGGTGGAGATTCTTCGGACAGACATTCATGGGTTGCTTTGCTGGTTTCAAGATTGGTCGATCTCTCACGCTTTTCGTGAGGCCAATTCTGCTTTTGACTACATCACTGTGTCTTTTCGTCATGCATCTTCGTTGCTACTTTGTTCCGATCTGGTCCTTCGGGACCTCATCCATAAGGATGCTCTAGAATAGTCTCCAGTTCGGTTGGGTCTAGCCTAGTCTCAGATCCACAATGAATTGATAAAAAAAAATTGTTGATGAAAACGAATACACAATTCCTACTAATTAAGTCTTGGTAATGAAATATTAGACTAGAAAGAATACTCGAAAGACATAAAAGACCCAAGGGTTCAAAAAATTATTGTAATGAGATTTACACATCCCTCGTCTCAAAGAGACTGCTTCACCTAAAGGATTAGGGGATTTATTATTATCATCGTTTATCACCACAATCATCGTCATTATTTATAATTCTTTCCCTATGCATATTTATGCTATACTATTGCATCCGAGGAGTATGGATTTGATTCCAATTGCCAGTTCAATGAACAGAGAATTGTGAAAAAAGATGGCTGAAACCAGTGCATCTCAGTCTCAATTCAATAAGGCATGCACTTGCATATATTATAACATGCAATTTACTCGATCAGCATATGTACACGTACGTACGTACTTCGTATAGATGACTAACCCAATTTTTCTAATGTAGTTCATTATTTTTTTCAATTTCAAAAAATAATACACAAAGAAGAACATTTGAATAAACCTCCAAAGTTATATAGACGTGTAACTACAATGATTAATCAAAATTATATATATATATATATATCATATCATATCAGCAAATTATACAATAGACAAATATTGTAAATAATCTACTGTTTCGGAACTCTCGATTTTAGCGCTCTCATGAAGGTATATATAAGGTTTAGCAAAAAATAGCATCATTTTGACTAAATAAATAAGTAACATATAATTAAAAGTAGTTTTTTTGATCTTCAAATGTTCATAATTCTTAGTTTCGTCCCCCGAATAAGCCCAGAGAAAACATCGGTTAATTAACCGATTAATCAAATGAGATTGAATTCAACCGTATATCTGGGCGGGGTACATGGGAAATCTGGAGTTGTCTAATGGTCGAACCATTCGAGTCTGTACTAAATCCGATTTCTGTTAAATTTAATTTAGTTGCCAGTTTTAATTAACTACGTCCGTTTCAGTGCATGTATGAGACTATGAGTACGTACTATCATCCAAATTTTGATATATATATTTCTTATCATATGATAGCATTAGCACAATAGTTTATTGTAACGGGATCAAATGGTGTATATATGTAATATACATACGTACAAACCAAGCATGCTGTCTTGGTTGGGTAGGCATTCCCGTGTATTTGGGACGAAGAATTGAATTTGAATCTCTCTTTCTCTATTTTGATTTGTGAGTGGACACAAGAAAACAATTTATATTAGTTGTTGCAGCAATTATATTAGCAAGTTGGATATGAGCTTTTGACCGTCTTCAATATAGTATTTGATCTGGGTTTAGTTAATGAATTGATCAGGGTGATGTAAGAATGGTGCGAATCTACTAGTACTGTGATTGAATCGTTTTAATTTTGGGTTTCGAGTTTACTTATTTAGAGTGTTGTTTGATTTTATGTTCTAAGGAGATGTGGTAAATCTCTTGGTGGGCCATATATGACGTGGGGTACACATGTCGGTTCGTGCGCATATGCGCAGTAAATCCGACACATAAGCACATAATGTTCCACCCTAAAACAATTGGCAATAGGGGGAGTAGCCCATGTACTTATGTGGTGGGTGATTTAAGTTCTAATTCCCGATGTGGGATAGGTTTAGTCTTAACACGGCTCCTCAAGTGTAACTGCCTGGCCCCGCAATATGCCAGTTGCACTTGACGTCTCGTGCCTTAAGGCCGGCCAGCCCAATAGACCAGGATAGTCGGACCCAGACCGAACAGGCTCTGATACCATGTTAAATCTCGGTGGGCCATATATGACGTGGGGGTACACACGTCGGTTACGTCGGTTCGTGCGCATATGCGCGGTAAACCCGACACATAAGCACATGAGGTTCCACCCTAAAACCAATTGGCAATAGGGGGAGTAGCCCATGTACTTATATGGTGGGTGGTTTAAGTTCTAATTCCCGATGTGGGATAGATTTAGTCTTAACACGCCCCCTCAAGTGTAACTGCCTGGCCCCGCAATATGCCAATTGCACTTGACGTCTCGTGCCTTAAGGCCGGCCAGCCTAATAGACCAGGATAGTCAGACCCAGACCGAACAGGCTCTGATACCATGTTAAATCTCGGTGGGCCATATATGACGTGGGGGGTACACACGTCGGTTCGTGTGCATATGCGCGGTAAGCCCGACACATAAGCACATGAGGTTCCACCCTAAAACCAATTGGTAATAGGGGGAGTAGCCCATGTACTTATATGGTGGATGGTTTAAGTTCTAATTCCCGATGTGGAATAGGTTTAGTCTTAACAAGATGTGATATCGATTTTTTTTAATAAGATGAGGAGATGATATACCAGATAAACAGGTACATTAGGAGTCCGACAATTGATCAAACCAACTAAAGTATAAGACAATCATGGAGTGAAACACAAAGACCCAGGGACGGACGGAGGGGTGGGCTGGGGTGTGCTACAGTCCACCCTAAAATAATAAAAACAAATTATTAATAGTAATTGACAAGAAGAGTTTATAGTCCAGATGATATAAAGTTACTACATAACAGTGAGGTCAAGGGTTCAATTCTCCCTTGTCGATTTTTCACTCTCTCTCTAGTCTGATCCGATCTTTAAGGACCTCATTCGTAAGAATGCTTGAGGATATATAGAATATATCTTGTACCTGTCAAATTCCAAGCCTAACTTTAATAAAAAAAGTATGTTGAAAGAAAGGGGAAATGAAGACCACAAACGAACACTTTGTATGTTTTAACTCGTGTATGCTATTGCTAGCATACCCCCCAACTTCTCAACATCTTTTTGAGCATGCCTTCCTTTCATTTTCCGCCAATAATTATTAAAGCTCCATTTCCGCCAACTTATGTACAACCTTCAAATTATTGGAAAAGTTAGGAAAAAACGTATACAACTTTTAAGATAAGAGCGATATGAGTTACACAAGATTTTGCATAAAATACTGTAATGAAATGTTTAAGTAAGAACATTGTTTAAGGTTAAATTGATTATTAATTTAATTTCTACTTCAATTTTTCCTTATTTTTTGTTCTTAAACCATTGATCTTATGAAACTTTAAATGTATGGTTCATTGAATTGACATATAATGCACGCCATCAATTGGTTCTTATATTGTTGGTGTCACCTATTTTGTTCCTCGTACTACTTGGTGTATTCGCGGTTGGTTTTATCGATATTCTGATTTTTTAGAATTTGTCGGATACATGAAATTCTTATCCTATCGAACAAATTAATTATACCCTTCATAAATTAATAGACATAATGCATCCATATTTTGGTGGTAACATAATATGTATCAATAGGAGGGACTTGGTGTTCCTCTTTGCTCTTCTAAGGCTCATAGGAGGGACTTTGCTGAATTGGTTACTAAGATTAGAAACAAGGCTAATTTCTGGGTAGCTAGATCTCTTTCATATGCTGGGAGGCTAGAGATCATCAAAGCTGTCTTCAATGGTGTGATTCTCTATTGGACCAAGATCTTCCTTCTGCCTAAATCAGTGATCAATGAGCTCATTAGTGTGATGAGAAATTTCCTTTGGAGTAGAGGAAGTTCAGGTACTAGAGCTCCTGTTGCTTGGAAGAAAATCTGATGTCCCAAGAGTGAAGGAGGTTTGGGCCTCAATGATATTATAGCCTGAAACAAGGTGAATGTTGCTGAATTCTTATATGATGCCATATCCCAGAATGATTCCATATGGCACCATTGGACCAACACTAACTACATTCGAGGTCAAAGCATATGGGAGCTCAGAAGCAAGTCCACCTCCAGTGCTATGTGGAAAGCTGTTCTGTGCTTGAGAGATGAAATATTAGCCTCTGTGAATGGTCCCAATGTGTGTATGCTGAACTCTAGACTTGGGAGGTTTGACAACCAAGGTCTTTATGAGAGTATGAGAAGGAAAAGAAATGTGGTTCCCTAGGCTGAGCAAGTCTGGACACGCCTCAATACTCTTCGACTATCCTTTGTGGCTTGGAAAATTCTCAGCAAGGGAATAAGCACAAGAGTTGACCTTAAAGCCTAAGGACTGGCTACAGAGGACCTATGTGTTCTGTGTAGGGATCAAAAGCCGGAAACTAGTAACCACATCTGGTTTGAATGTGCCTATTCCAAGAATGTGATCACCTCCATTTTGAGATGGGCCAGGTTTGGACGCAGAAGTAGCAATATAGAGCACTGGATAGACCAGACTAAGGATCTGCAGAGGAAGAGTTCGTTCAAGTTTAACTTGTGGAACCATTGTCATTGTGTTGTTATGTACTTTGTTTGGAGGGCTAGGAATGCCATAGTGTTTAGCCAAGAAAACATTGATGTTTAGGAATGCATATTCATGTGCCAAAACCTCATAAAGAATAGTTGCAAATCAAGATGGAAGGCTAGATCGAAAGATCTTAGGAGATTTTTGGAGAGTTTAGAGAGTGGTGAGCATGTAAATAGCTAGCTTGCTACCGTTTTTGTAACCGTTGTTTTGTCCTAATATATTTAACCCTTAATTCAAAAAAATAAATAATATGTATCAATATAATGAAATATGAACTGAAAGTTATTAGTTTTGCTAAAAAAAAAAAAAGGAACCAGACTTGGATGCTTGTTGTGTGTTTGGACTATACAATACAATATGTAGTAGGCCTTTTATGAAAAATGGGCCATGAAATGGATGAACATCTGGGCCCATGATTAGATTGTTTAACAACTTGAAATGAGAGCCTTGAGTAATTTGTGGAATAACTAAAAAGTTCACCACTTATCAGTAATACATTTTAGAACTTAATGCATGATAATGCATAATTTAATTAATTTAGAGTATGTCATCCAAATTTGAGGAAAATATACATTTAGGTAGATGGCTCATCGGACGAAGAACAATGAATCAAAAGACGTACGTACTCAAGAACATTGTAGATGTAGACAAATTTGTGACTTTTAAACGACTTGATCCGAGTTTAATAAGAGATGTCACATAATGAACTTGTGTTGCTTTGTTATTCGTGTAGCTGTTTTAGGGGTGGATTGGGGTATGCTACAATCCACCCCAAAAAATTACTATAGAAAATATATATTAGTAAGGCTGTTATAGGTATAATGCAATTAATAACATAGATGGTAAAAGGAATTTATATGTTGTTTTCGAGTCTCCATACTCATAGCCCACCCAATTTTTTTTTTCTACCTCCGTTTTTAAACCATTATATGAAATATTAAGGTCTCACTACAAATGCACTCAAAAGTATATTTTTCCTCAAAAACTACATTTTACGTTCTCCAAGACAAAAAATACTCCCTCCGTTTCACAATAAGTGTCGTTTTAGCACTTAAAATTTGTTTCATAATATGTGTCGTTTTAGGTTTTCAAAGTGATTTATTAGGGGTGAATAATGATAATTTTTATTGGAATGTGTATTTGTTGACTAAAGTTGTTCATTCATTAGGCAAAAAAATGTAATGAGTGGTAAGATTAAGAAAAAGTTGTAAGTTTTAGAGTAAATGATTGCTTTTCTTAAAAACTGTGTTAAGAGCTAAAACGACACTTATTGTGAAACGGAGGGAGTACTACTTTCTCCTAAAAACCACTTTCTCTAAACAAGTATACCAAGGCCTAAGGCAATCATGGGCACCGACCCTTTCACTCTTTTCTTCCTCAAACAACATAAATCTATATACGTGAGCTTGAAAATTTGTAATATTGGGCAAATTTGATCGAGCTCTATTCTTTTTTGGTCGAGGATATTACCTATAAGAGTCAAACTAATAACATATGTAATGGTAGGTCAAATTTTTTAGCCTTCTACTTCACATGCCACATGACACCTCACGATCAAAGATCAAAACTCATTTTAGCCTAGTCCATGACCGGTCAGTCTTTTTTTTCCTAGCTATAAATGATTCTCCACCTCCTCTCTTTATTACTTTTTTTTTGGTTTCTATGACCAAAATTTGGTCCACCATTATATATGCTCTAATGATTTATGAGTATAACCCTTAGGACATCTCCAACAGATGTTCTATAATTTTCTTCAAAATGGAGAATGACGACTCTACCGCTCCTCCGCCTCTCACTCTGGCCATCTACCGCCGCCACAACCACCAATAGCTAACCACACAACCTCCCCCCCTCCCCACCTTAAAACCCCTCTCGAATCCCAAAAGGCGCCTCTCAATTTCCATGTCCTTGAACCCTAGCAACTCCCCAACCTCGGGCTATTGCCTCCCCTCTTCAACGCCTCCAATACGGTTGATTTCTCTACACACAATACCCATCCCTGACCGTCTTCCTCCAGCCCATCCTCCTGATCCTCCCACTCTACCACTCTTTCCCTTACGCCAGCTTCGGAGAGGTCCGAGAGGAGTAGGGGTGTACATCCGGTTAAACCAAACCGGAACCGGTCCGGAAGCGGAACCGGTCCGAAACCGGAAATAACCGGAACCGGAATTTAGAAAAAATCACAACCGATAACCGAACCGAAAATGTTCCGGTTTTAAACCGAACCGAACCGGAAATTTCCGGTTTAGACCGGAACCGAACCGCAATGACCGGATTATAATCTAAGCATATACGTAATATCATACATACTCTTTACAATCACTCATCACAACATACAAACGTAAAAATATGCAGGTCTTGCATACATAACTTAATAAATAATAACTAAATGCAAAATATTATAACTGGCTAGTATAAGTTTTCACCAATACCCTTTGTAATGGGATGCAATTTTTAAGCATAAGGCAATACAACGATAGTTTGAAAACATGGCAATAGATTATCAAGTATCAACCAACTAAAAATTATTATTTTTCAAAAGTCTTTCACTTAAATAATACTAAGATATATGTAAGATTAAAATATTATCTGCTTGTTTATATATATAAAATATATTATATATATGAATCCGGTTTATTTCGGTTAACCTAAAAACCGCCGGTTCAACCCGGAACCGAACCGGAACCGAAAATCATGAAAATTGAGGACCGATAACCGGACCGGAATAGTTCGGTTCGGACCCGGTTCGGTTTTTCCAGTTCGGTTCCGGTCGGTTTTCCGGTTTGAACCAGAATATGTACAGCCCTAGAGAGGAGTAGGGTAAGGCAGCTGGTCGTGGGTTTAGGTTTTCACTTTTCACAATTTCACTATTTGGTTTCATTTAAAGACAAAGTCACACGGGACTAAGGAAAAAATTAAAAAAAGATATTTTTTATTTAGTTAGGTTAGATCGAACCGAATCGATAATAAACCGAATTAAACCGAACCGACATCGATTTTTACAAAATTAAGGAACTGAAAACTGAACCGAATCTTGTCGGTTAGGGTTCAATTAGAGTCCGTTCGGTCAAAAATTTTGGTTTTGGTTGGTTCATGTTCAACCCTACATACATGGTCACATAAGCTGAATTGACGAATGTGCTTAACACATTACATAAGTGCGTGTGCATGTTAACACTTTCCGTTCCGTTTTCCTCTTTTTTTTTTGGTTGAAAGTTTTCCTCATTTCTGTCATAATATAATAAAAAGCAAAATCATGAATTTTGGGTTATTCATATGAAATTCTCAAGTATAATTGATTGTGAATGAAAACCTAGATCTAGAGACACTCAGAGAGAATAAAAGCTCACATAACAGAATGAATAACTTTTCAAGAGGATGACGAAAAGAAACAAGACAAGATGGCTCGACGACAGTCAACAACACGATAAAAATTAAGACATTGGAAAAAACCAATACCCGAGTTTGCCAAACTTAACTTTGATGGCTCTAAGATAAGTAATGGAAACGCTTCAGGTGGATCGATTATTAGAGATATGAATGGAGACCCAATAACTGGAATTGTAAGAATATTTGGCAAAGTATCGGTTTTGATGGCTGAAACTCTGACATTGAGGGATAGAATACTAAAGGCCAAACAAAGTAATGTTCGGAGAATTGAAATTGAAGGGGACAATGTAACACTTATCAAAGCTGTCAAAGGTCTAATCAATTGCCCATGGGAAATCGAAAGGATTGTAGCTGATATTCTCGTATCCTTGCACGGATTCGAGTCAGTCCAAATTTCACATGAGAGTAAGCAATGCAATGCTGTGGCCGATAAAATTGCGAGTCTGGGCCACAGTCACTCATGGGAAGTAATTCAGAACCACCACGAGCTTCTAGCTCTCATCCACTCGGATGCTCTAGGTTTCCCGCCTTGAAAGGGATTCTAATTCTCACCGAGTCAAAAAAAAAAAAATACTTTTCAAGATATTTTACAATCACTCAATTCTGACATGTGCTAACAAACACGTAACAACCTTCTAACAGAAGCTGATATTCAGCTAATAAGCAACATGCTCACTCACAATTCATATACGGGTCATGTGGATTAGTGGATTAGCACCCAAATATGCGACAAAACATTCATAGAAAATTATCTAGTTAATCGACCATAACCTAATCAGCTATGCAGATTGGCTATATGCTATAACGGTTTATTACGTATGAATGAACCCGGCCAGCAATTTTAATGATCGATATACAGTTTTAAGAATGAACCTAGCACAGTACAAATTAAAGATGGAACCAACACAACCGTAGATTTTGCATTGCAATATTGATAGCGTTACAATTAATTATGGTCGGTCATCCTCAAGGAGCTGCCGGGCCTGTCGGTTAATATATAGGAAGAACACTATTTCTAGGACTTATTTCTTACATAAACTAACATTTAAGAATTTGGACCATTATCTTTCTCACTGATTAATTAAGATTGCAATGGTCTTGGCTAATCATTGACATGACTTATATAAGCTTTTGTGTTAGAATTTTTTTATATTTAGCATGTGAATACCGATTTTGTAATAAAAAAGTTCAATTAGTTGGTTTGACTAAATTACCCACACAAAAAAAGCTCGAACTAAGCTAGAGCATTATATGCCTCCGGCGTCTAGTCAAACGAGTTGTTAAACCTTTAAGGATAGTATTTCAAGGTTACCTATTCGATTCTCGCGGGCACCGCCTTAACCCCCCCAAAAATAGAGCACTATATAAGGTAAACATAAGGTAAACATATGGCAAGCCCCTATATCCATCGGCAAGTCTTTAGAGTTTAAAGCTTTTATTTTTTACCCACATAAACATGAATGGCTTTTCTGCCTTAGTTTCCACCGGCAAGAGGTATTACACAAATTAAATTCCCTTAAGCCTACAATATTCACTAATGCACTCTTATAAATAAATTTTATAATACGTTATGATATATGCATCAATGCATGTATATACGTATCCCATTATACATTCTTACGTTGGAAAAAACTTTTCTCTATCTCAAGTTTGGAAGGCAAAGTAGCAATAATCACGGGAGGAGCAAGCGGCATTGGCACATGCACGGCCAGGCTCTTTCTCCAACATGGCGCCAAGGTCATAGTCGCCGACGTCCAAGACTCTCTCGGCCTCTCGCTTTGCAAGAGTCTCGCCTCCCAAGACGTCTCGTACGTCCACTGCGATGTCACTTGTGAGTGCGACCTCAAAAAAGTCGTCGACACTGCAATCTCGAGGTATGGGAAACTTGACATCATGTACAACAATGCAGGAATTCCGGGGGAGTGCAAGGAACCGACAGTCCTAGGAACCGAGTGCGATGACTTTAAGCACGTGCTGGAGGTAAACCTCCTAGGAGGTTTCTTGGGTGCCAAGGAAGCCGCTAGGTTAGCTAATTGTCCCCCAGTACACGACCCGAATTTCTGAGATTTTCCGCCCCCCATTCCAATGACTCTGGATCCGTCACTGGCTAGGGTACGTTATGATCCCGGCTCAAGGTGGGGTCATTTTGTTCACGTCTAGCATTTCGGCTATGGTCTCGGGGATGTGTAGCCACGCTTATAGCGTGTCGAAAGTCGCGATTTTAGGGCTAATGAGGAATCTGTGTGTGGAGTTAGGGGAATATGGAATTAGGGTTAACTCTGTGTCGCCTGGTGCTGTGGGGACTCCGATGTTGACAAGTGTTTTGGGGATCGAAAAGAGTGTCGTGGAGGCGGCTTATGAAGCGAGCACGGTGCTCAAAGGGGTGGCGGCTAAAGAGGAGGATGTGGCCGAGGCCGCCTTGTACTTGGCTAGTGATAAGGCAAAGTGTGTAAGTGGTCAGAACATTGTGGTGGACGCAGGTTATAGCACCACAAACCTAGCCTTTAACCAGAAGTTGATGACCTTGTTTACTTCTTAAATTACGTTGAATAAAAGAAGTTCACAGGCCACAACTTGTTATGTGATTTATATGGTCGTGATGCTATGATATTGTGATGTCCTTACTCCTTAGTATTGATTAATCTCTAAGTACGGTGTGTCTATCTTATGTAATTTGTGTTGAACGTGTATTGTAACTAGTTTAACCCCCGTATCATGTACGGGTAACGTGATTATAAATCCAATTTAATATAGATATGTAATGTCAATGATCATGTTAAAATAATAGGATCATATATTTATCTTCGTATTATGATTAATGTTTTTTTATCAATTGTAAGTCAACTCATAATATAAATAAGTTTGATTTGTTTAAAAATTACTTTATGATATATATATATGACATTTAATTAAATAGTAATATTTATGGGAAGATTATAAATAATTTTGGGTAAGTGATAGTTTATAATTTTCGGGATAATTCATAATTTTTGGTAAATTTTAATCAATTTTTACGGGATAAGATTATATGAGATTCTAACTACCTAATTTGTATAAAGGAGGGCCCGATTGAATATTTTATTATTGAAATGACACGTGGAGCAATTTTTTGTGAAGACATTATCTCCGCTTTATACTATAGGTAGTATAGACGTAATGCATGCATATATGTGCATGCTCTTGGCTTTGGATATTAAATATTGGTCTATTGTTAATTTGTTTTAATGTTCTTAAATTTGTTGGGTCTAATCTTGTTCTTAATTATATTGTGAGGTCTTGATTTGATCAATATCATGCATTTATTTTTGAAGGTGTCAAAATACATTTTAGAATAACAAAGTAATGAGAATTTATGGAGAAATCCCAAGTTCATTTTTTGTGCGTCTCATGACTAGTGTGTTTGTGATTGAATGAAGACGTTATGGACGAGTCAGTCGTAGTCCCTTGAAGGCCGGTTTCTTAGATCTGCAAGCTGATAAACCTACACCAAAACCTAAGTACATTTGATACCCTCGTACAAAAGGGAGTTGACTCAGGTGATAAGCGGCTTGTTCCACATCTACGAGATTTGGGGTTCAACTCCAGTGGATGTCAAAAAATTCTCTTTGGAAGACTCACCCACCAAAGTCAGGTACACAACCGGGGTCGAGCTAAATGTAGCCAAAGACGAACCTCTCATGAACCAGTGGGCAAACGAAAAAAAAAACATTTGATACAAATAATACAATCATCAAAGTCAATCTGTGAGTTAAGATGATAAACTTCGGAACTTACTTATCATATAAACTTAGTGAATTTATATCCTAATTAAAACCAAAATGAAACTAGTTTAACCCCCGTACCATGTATGAGTAATGCGATTATAAACCCAATTTAATTAGATACGTAACGTCAATGATCACGTTAAAAATATAGGATCATATATATGTATCTTCGTATCATGATTAGTGTTTTCTTACTAATAGTAAATCAACTCATAACATAAATAAGTTGGATTTGTTCAAAAATTACTTTACGATAAATATCATGTTTTATTAAATAATATTATTTATCTGAAGATTACAACTAATTCTTGGTAAGGGATAATTCATAATTTTCGGCAATTTTTACGAGATAAGATTATATGAGATTCTAACTACCTAATTTATATAGAGGAGGGTCCAGCTGATTATTTTTATCAAATCATATATATTTATCTCTTTTTTTTTTGAATTAAAAGGTAATTTTATAAACTAAAAACGGGAACAAAACTTGTTTACAGTCTCTCCACACTCCAATCTCTCCAAGTATTTCCTAGCTGCTCTAGACTTAGGCTTAAATCTGGCCTAACAACAATTCCTAATATGCCTAATGCAATAGGCCTTACAATCCTCAACACTAGTGTTGGATCGTAAGTCTGTTAGTGAAGGCGTCCTTAACTGGGTTAAGGGCGTCCTTAGGTGCAGCGGAAATTAGACTTAACAGGAAACGCAATGAGATAATGGACACGAGTATTTTTAGAGGAACCCCGCTAAGACCAACTAGTCTTATGGGTAAACCACTACCTCCGCTTGGAGGATTTTCAATAGCCGTCCTTATCTTATTAAGAGAGAGTCCTTACAACTTAGGCGAGTCGTTACACTTCACTAAGCTAAGCGTCCTTCCTTAGCCTCACTAGTAACACTCCTTCCACCTAACAAAGTAACCTAACTCTCTTAGCTATAAGGAAGCTATCACTCACGTCTCTCACGGTTCGTTGTGAGAGACAAACTACAACTCTAACTATTTTGTGGTTTGTTTTAGATTTGATGTGGTTGGACTTTCTTTCTCTTGCTTCAAGCTCACTTGATCTTCTTGATCTTCGTTCGTGTTCTTGAATGCTTCGGGAGAGCTTGAGAGAAAGTCTTCAAAGTCCACACCGCTATGCATACCCTTGGGGGGGTATTTATAGCGGAAGTGGTTCTTGTCCTCTAGCGTCCTCTGAGGCTTTGCAGGATCCTTGATCTTCCATCAACGGTGCGATGAGCCTCTTGAGGAAGTCAACTCTGTTGACGCTAGGGAAGCCTCCGCGTGGATAGGGGACCATCGCTGGGAAAGCGACATCTTTGGAGTTGTCTACACGTGCCCAGACAAGGGAAGCTTCCTTCTGAGGACTACGGCCGAACGTGATGTAATCATGTTGGGGCGGCCTTGATTTGAATTTGAACTTCGTCCGTATTTTGGCGCGCGTCCCTTCTTGATGAGGACGCCGTCCTATCTGCGCAGGGACTTCGCCAACTACGTTCAGCTTTGGAAGTTCTGATGACGTGCGTCCCTACAGCTTAGGGACTTGTTGTTTTTTTCGCTCATTTTCGTCCAATGGACTTACCTGAGATCAACACTTGGACAACTTATTAAATACATTTGAGTTTATCATTATCAAAACAAGGGACGATCAATATTGGTTTAGATATTAATGACTGGCGTCCTTAATATCGTCCCAACAGTTTCCCCCTTTTTGATGATGACAAACTCTTTTCAATAATACGCACAGAAGTAAAGCTTTTAGCATGAGAGACTACACTTGATTTTCTTTTCAGCTTAGATTGGCATGCAACACATTCTTTTAAGTGCGTTCTATTTCATTTTCTACTAGCGTCCTTTGGACTTGGCTGAAATTCCCCCTAAACACATGCTTTCTATGACAACTTAAAGACAATCGCATCTCTGCAAAACTATACTTCCCCCTTTTGGCATCATCGAAAAGGAGAACAAGTTGAAAAGCAAGCAAGCACAAAGTCATAACTAAAGAAAGGAACGCTTAGACAAAATAAATCACAAATGTAATGAACGACATTCATAAGAGAATAGAAGTACGATCATTACAGACATTCATAAACATGGTTCAAAACGGGGACAGCGTCCCAAAGTCTTAACACAAACAAAAGAAACAGATAGACTTTTTCAGGAATATGGAGGGGGGGGGGGAGGTGATCATTTGCGGGGACGCTTGCCAAGGGCCTTGAGGTGTTGCTCCTGAAGATGGTTGTTCTGTGCAAGGAGCTCGTTGTTGCGCTCGAGAAGTTCTGTGTGGGTATGGAGAGTGTCGTGAACCTGCTGAATTAGATCAATCATCATACACTGGTTCTCGATCATCATGCCCATCAGATACTTCGTAGAGTGTTTCTCGGCCTCATCAGGGACGCTCATACCATCGAGCTCGTCCTCTTCTTCTGCAGCGTACTCTACCGGTGTCCCAACTACTTGTAAGTTTTCAGCGTCTGGATCACCTTCAACTCTTTGAGCAGCAGGAGCAGCGGCCTTAGCTTTTCTCTCGGCTTCCTTTTTCTCCTTGGCCAGCTGCCTCTTCACCGACGGGAGCGGCTCATCACACCTCAATTTTCCAACTGGAGGAAGTGTGATTTGCCTGACGTCCCAATGAATCCCGAAGGTCTGTTCTGTTTTGGGGACGTAGAGGCCTTGCTGTTTCATGATCTGCTTGACTAGGCCGGGGAAGGGAAGAGAGTGCCTGCCTCCTGTGCACTTGCCCATGTGCTCCAAGATTACCCGCGGCAAATTGATCGGCTTGCGTTCTAAGAAGGCGTCCACCAAGATACTGTCAGTGATCTGGACTATCGACTTCTTTTCTTGGCGGGGGACGACCATGCGCACAATGAAGTGATGCGCAAGGACGCCCGTCTTGGAGAGACAGTGAGCGACCCTGTCCTTAGCAACTGGCTGTCTCCCGTTGAAAATTCGATTGAAGATCTCTTCCTGGGAGAACCGACCAAAATTTTTGTTGGGAAGGTCATGCAGAGCATCTGGCGGAGAAGGACGCAGGCCTAGCATGTTGCGGACGGTACCCTCAGCAATTGAGTACTCGTCCCCATCAATTTCGAACGTCCCTTGAGGCTTCCCTTTTACTTCTGATATTCCAAATTTGGAGTAAAAGCGGAGAACCTGTTCGGGGTCGACTTTTGTGTCTCGGCGCCTAGGTGCGTCCATCCTTGGAACTCAAGCAGTTCCAAAAACTCTTGGCGTTGATTCTCTTCTAAGAACTGGGCGGTGAACAGGAGCGGCGACAGAATTTTCTTCAAACGTTTTTGCTTACTGCCGTTGCTCACTATCACTTCATCACCGGCGTCTTCTTCATCGCCGTCTCCCTCCTTGTCCTCAGGATCCTCATCCTGGTGAGGAGCGTCCTCTTCGTCTGAGGCCTCGTCCCCTTGCTCATGGGACTCGACCATTGCAGTGTCCTCAGTAGCGGACGCCTGTTCTGTAGGGGGCGCGTCCACCGCTGGAGTCCGTGCCAAGGACTTTGTAGGGACGGTTGAAGGAGGCGTCCCTTGGACTTTAGCAGTTTCCTCGACAACCTTAGCGGGTGGAGGAGGAGGAGGAGTTGAAGCTCTGGGAGGAGAGGGAGAGGGTGGCCTTTGTGGTGGCAGTTGAGGAGCTTGGCGGAGCCATAGAGATGGGCTTGACTTTGAGCGGAGCAGGGGGAGGAGGCGGCTGCTTAGCAGGGGAATCCTCAAGAGTAATGATTTTTGGAACAGCGTCCTTGGCCGGGACCTGTTCTTGAGGAGTTGCCCTGTGGACTGTGGGCAAAGGCTTTGCCAAGTCCGCCTCCATTTCCGCCTGGAGCGGATCGGATGTAGCCGCAGGAGCAGGAGCAGGAGTGACGTCCTCTATCCTTGGTGTTGGAGGAGGAAGCCGAGGGACGTCTTGCAAGCTCTGCTGGATCGCCGCAGCAATGGCGTCCTTTTCGGCCTGCTATTGCCTGGCCTTCTCCTCTTTCCGACCACTCTTCTCGTCGCTAGATCCGAATCGTTCAGCCTTGTCTTGGACCCGATTCGACAATCTCGGTTGTAAGTCCAACGGGCTCGGTTTTGAGACCCTAATAGTCCAAAGAAGGACTAGGCGGGTACGCTCGGGCTGAACCACGGCTAATTTGGCCGGTGCAAGCCAATAAACCGGATCCGGAAACTTGACTCGTTCTATGGTTGCATAAGACGTCAAATTCTTACTTAGAATCTTCGTACATGCCTTAATGCAAGGGTCTTTTGGTTTTTAATTTGGGTGAAGGAGTCTACCCCGTTTTCAATTTGTTTAAAAACCAGTATATTAAAGCATGCAATTAAAATAACTAGGTTTCTTGCCGGGGCAGTCGTTATCATACATGGGTCTGGTATAACTTGTTTTAAATGTAGCAACGTATGCGTTGGCATTATAATGTGTTGTAAGACTTCTTTGTTAAGGTGCATCATAACGAATTGTGCAACCCATACTCCTGTCAATTAAAGACATTGTCCTGTACCAAAATTTAAGAGATTAATCATAACAAATTTCTTTGCTAGTTTTTATCCTATTTAACATGAAGATAGATTTTGTAGTTAGTTTTTATCCTATTTAACTTGTTTTAAATGTTAGTTGATTTTTGCTTGCTATGTTTTTTGAAAAGCGTACATTTGCTCTTTGTGTTTGTAGGATAAGTATAATTGTCTTTTAGTATCTGGAATGTTTAGTCGGTTTTTTTGTGTAATAGTATATACAATAACACGTCCAAGATAAATATGGTGATAATTTTTTAATATTCCATATAAATAGAATATTCAAAATCTCCACAACATGTGTAATCTAAACATGTGTAATCTATGCACTTCTCTTCTTCACCTATCCCAAATCAGGAGTGTCACTTTTAAATACCCAAACAATCAACTACGTATTCAGCACTTTAGATACCCAAACGATCGATTACTATCGTTCTAATCATATTGTAATTCAAACCATCTTCTTATTCAAATCGTCATCGATTACTACATATATCCATCTTTTTACTCTTTTTTTCCCTCATCTGCTATTAAGTATGTATCCAGCTTTTATCGAGATAGTGAGGTACAATATCTGACAATAAAATAAGCTTTTATTGATTATTTCGGTATGCACGGGGCCTTATTATCTTTTGTTATCTTTGCTATCTAACTTAATTTTGGTGTGAAAATATAATTATCATTTGAATGTAATTTAGCAATCCCAAAATCTATTCTGATATAATATTAGTTTATGATTGGAAAGAGATCTTTTTGTTACCTTTGGAGATGATACCATTTTTTAAATGTAATATCCTTTATAACGATTGTGTATTTCGCTTTCCTACCATATATCATAACATAAATAACATCTTTGTAATGGCATATTTCTAATCACCTTTTTTTTTTGGGTC
Source organism: Polygonum maritimum (assembly GCA_963924305.1). Classification (NCBI taxonomy): domain Eukaryota; kingdom Viridiplantae; phylum Streptophyta; class Magnoliopsida; order Caryophyllales; family Polygonaceae; genus Polygonum; species Polygonum maritimum. Next base: position 6,737,024 of record OZ002729.1, on the reverse strand, counting down.
AAAATGTCTACACTTTTTTACAAAGTATATCTCCTACGTTTATTTTGAACTTAGTGGTTTTGTATATTTATATTCGGTGGTTCAGGTGTCAGAGCTGTGCTTTCAGTGAAGGAATAAGAAACCCAAAAAAGAGAAGGTAGAAGATGAGTCTCCGTTGGCGACGGAATCGGTGTTTTGGGTTACAGCTCCGGGAGTAGAATGGTCAGGTTAAAATTGAGGAACCGAGGTTAATCTGGTTGGTAAGGATGCCTTAGTTGGAGGTTATTCTTCCTCAATTTCGTAGGAGAATGGTGAACCCACGATCAGCAGCCTTGCTCCATGGTATTCTCTATCTTCTTGGTACCTGCTCATGACAATAAATGATAGTTTGATTGTATAATTTGAGAATTTTGTTCCTTGATTTGTTCATGGTTGTTCATAGCATGCGGGATCTCTGAATTTGTTCAATTCTTGAGTCGAAGTGGTATTGGGATTCTCCAGTCGAAAGAAGCTCAAATTGCTTTTTAATGCGTTTTTATATATAGGTTATTGCAATCTTATTCAACAATTGAAGTATCAAAGTCGATTTGCTCAGCCTTGGTTATCTAGTAATACTGCTGGATCTGTTGTAAGGGCTTAATGAACTTACCTGGTCAGTCGGATGTCACAAATTCAAAGTCCCCGAAACAGAGATAAATCTTGCTTTCTACGTTCTTCAACACCTATTGCCTTCGACTAATTTGCCCATGTATGATGTGCTTTTCGAAGTTAATGTGACCCTTAACGAACACACTGCTATCTCCCAGTGTTTTAATTGGATGTGATTTACTTGTCGATCTCAAGTATTTGTAATGAGTGAATCTGTTGATCGTGGTCATACACTGAATAGTACATATGGTGTTGTCATAGTAAATCACAATCTTTTATTATTCGACTTGATCTTCAAAGGATTTCAATACAGCCTTCAGGAGCAATTATTTTTGTTTAGATATGCTACTATATGCAGGAAGTACACTGCCCCGCTAAAGAGAATGGTATTTTCTCAATGGAAGTATGATAAGTATGACCCTTTATTAGGAGAAACAGATTTATGTACCCGTTACCTCACTTAAAGACCAGAGCTCCATATGCTTGTCTTCAGTATTATTGCCACTCATTCCTGCAGCGCATTTGTGCAATATTGGTGAAATGAGATAGTTATAAGTATATGTGGTAATACATGTTATGCGTTTGTAGCATGAGATATAGTAGTTGATATTATTACCGGTGTATCAGTGATTAGGTTATTGAACGCCTCTTTGAATACAATGTTCCTTGTGCAGTTGCTGCTGTCAGGCCCGTTATCCAGTAGAGAGAATCGCAACCCAGATGGATCTGTTACCCTCGATGCTGCCACATACAGCTGTCCATGGCAGAAAACTGGCTTTGGCAGGTAAACACCAACATAATCCAGAGACTGACCTTGACTCTTGTTTATAGTCATTGCATAACATGTCTTAACTGGAAACTGTCGTCGTTTCATTACAAAGGGCCATTCACATGTTGTGGATGTCAATGTTATTCTAGGAATTAGGACCTTTTCTCCTATATGGCTTCCCGTGATAATTGTAGCTTCGATCACCCATTCCCCTAACTGTTCAACAATTAGTCGGGTCCCGTTGCACAATCCTTGGCTAGGATTAACATTCCTAAGTAACATCACAGGAATGCCTTTTTTCAGCTTAAGCATATGAGGGGGCATGCCTGCAACAAAAAAGTGGTGTTGTGAGTTAAAAAGATCACTTAGACATTGAACAACCAAATGAAACTTTCCATTTGTTAAGCAAAACACCTGAGAATTTTAAAGTATTTAGAAACTCTGGAGGGTACAGGCTCTCCTGTTCTGCAGAATCTGCCGAGGCCTTACAAATTTCGTCTGAACTCATATATGCTTTTGCATCACTGTTCAGTTCTGCATACATATATTCATTAATTTCATCCGCATCATCGTTCAATGGTGTTAGGATCGCCCTCTCACGCAGAAACTGCGGATCTTTCTGTCTCAGTGCAAAATCTGGAAAGATTTCTTTAGTGATCTGTTCAATCGGAGAGTGTTCACTTTCTATGATAAATTGCTCTGGAATTTTAATCCATGTCTCTTCATCCTCCCCCTCCTTTGATTGAGTTTCAACCTTTCCCTCTCCGATATCCAAAACCCACTTGTTGAAGTCTTTTCTTGTTATATTTGTTCCTCCTTCAGCTGTACTTTCATTCACTCGCATACTCTTTGTGAGGTTGAGTAATTTACAAAGAGTCCATAATTCCGAATTGTTGATGCAGGCCTGTACAATCTCTTGTCTGGTTCCCTTTGAAATCACAGGTAGGATTTGTCGGAAATCACCCCCAAGTAATAATGTAATACCGCCAAAGAGCTTACCCCGATTTGATTCATCTCTAGATGATCTAATATCTCTAAGAGTCCTGTCAAGGGCCTCATACGCAAATCTATGCGTCATGGGTGCCTCGTCCCATATAATAAGCTTTGCTTCGTTTATAAGCTGGGCTAGATGAGTGTTTTGCTTTATCCCACATGTGCTGTTTTCCATGAGTTCTATAGGTATCACAAATCTGTTGTGGGCTGTCCTTCCGTGTGGTAACAACAACGAAGCAATGCCTGTATTTTTAATGCAAAAAAGGAAAAAGAATTTTACAGAATGCAGATATCCAATTTCATGTTCACGTATTTAGAGCAAAACACTCAATGCCTGCAGATCATATGGAAAATATATAGAAAACTGTTACCTTAGAGTTTACACATAAGAAATCTAGTTAAGGAGGGTATATATATATATATGTTTATACCTGAAGACGCAACTGCCAGAACAATATGCTTTTCCGATCTCAACCGTGTTATGATGGTTTGATATAGAAAGGTCTTTCCAGTTCCCCCCGCTCCATACACAAAGAAGAAATCATCAATGTTACCATACACTGAGGAAACAACTTTGTTGTAAATTCCAAGTTGTTCTGTATTTAGAGCTGAGTACAAAATCCGGTGTTGTTTTTTCAATTCCAATACATCATAGTTTAATTCCTCCAGCAGTAACCTGTTTTCTGTAGTGGATAACAACGTTGGATCCGGCATAGGGATGCCAGGATAATCAGTCAAAGATTTACCATTCCTGTTCAACATCTCTTCAATTTCTAATAAACAGTAATTTTGGATCTGCTCCTCTGTCAGTTGTAAATCTGGAAAGTGATACCTGAATTGTTTCTTTTTCTGGTATGGAATATCCTCTGATAGAATTTTCCAGTTTTCCTGCCACAGTTGGGCCGGACTGCTAACCTCACAGAATAATAGGATTGTTACAAACAACTGGCGGATCTGCTTGCCCAATGCAAAATGGTGAGCTTCGACTATTGCCGCAGTCCATTCTCTATCATCGTTAACTATTCCTCTCATGCAACATGCCTCTCGAAAAGTACCATACATCTGGCCATCCACTGTTCGTAACTCCTCAAATGATGTTGGTCCTTTGACGATATTAAGTAACAGTCGCAAATAATATCTCTCTCCAGAAGTTGGATGGCAATAAATTATCCTACCAACACTATTACCTTGTTTGCGTCGTTGCCACATTTTCAGGTCTGCTCTCCATACATATTTCTTTGGTATGTCTGCATAGGTGTATCTCGTTGCTTCATCGTCATTCTGGTTCAGAACAAACCATTCTGTAAACATTGTGTCTTTCACCCTCTCTCGTTGGACCACATTTGAAAGATTGTTTGTATCATGAACAGTCACAATATTCTGGTCCGGTAAATGGAACGTTAGTCGCATTACCGTGGGAGTGGATTGATGGATATCAAAACCGAATATCCGCCAACATGCTTCGCATGGCGATAGATATCGGCAGTCCAGATAATTCTTGATCTCATCAACTTCTATGACCTTGTCACCTCCAGCTGTTCCTGCACGGAACACATTTTCCTGTAAAATTGCTGTTGCCCTATCCGGACCCTTGTTCACATATTTGAATAGGTATTTTATTGAGCCCGATTTGTTGCACCATTCTACATTAATGTGTGCTCGGTACCGGAGAAGGAGATATCTATTGTAGGGCACAACAAATCTGTTGTCAAGTTTTCTCCCTGCTTTAATCACTGCAACCCCTGTGTTTCTCCGTCTGTACAGCGGAAAACCATCCTCATTGATAGTTGTCTGTCCTTGGAACGACTTGGGGAAATGTTTCGTGCATTTCCCATCAGCCATACACGGAGAATTTGGATTTTTAGCACCACACGGTCCGTGCAACATGAATTCGGTAACCACTTGAAAGCCAGCTGGGTCGGTCTCTCTACATGGCAGCTCAGCAGATATCAACATATCAATGTCTCTAGATGTCTCAATTCTTTCTGTCCGTTTAAACCCCGTTTCTGAAACTCTATCGTGTAGACAACTGTAAACAATAATCGAAAAGAATGGAGTCAAGGGTCCATAACAACAACAATAATGTGCAAAAAAATCAAGGACACTGTTATATTTCATGAAAAGTAACAATATTGTCAACATTAGGTTATTTACACTACAAACCTGCAAGAGTCTCCCCAAAAATCTTCCTTTTCTGGATATCTTTCAACAATTGCACCAGCTTCATCTTGAACAGACGTACTATTACGTCCTGCCTATGTGATGGATCCTGGCCTGGTATTTTAGATAACATTTCACCTACCTCAGCCCACTTCTGATTAGCTGTGAACGTAATAAACACCGTTGGATTTCCAATTGATCTGCAAACAGCCATTGCATCCTGGAAGTTCTGTACGTAATACCTTGGCCCCCCGGTAAAGCTGGATGGCAGCACAATACGTTTTCCAACCGCAGCAGCGCAGTGTCCCCTCGTGTGACTGCATCGCACATGTTCTGATATAGGTCAGCGCGCAGTGTCTGTTGATTCAACCTCATCCACCTCAATCTTTCCTCCTCAATAGCTGTATAGGCATCTACCAAAAACTGTTGGTACAACCACCCTCCACGAATCAAAGTAGTGCCTTCGTCCATCTTTTGCTGAATTCGATAGGAATAGTACTCCTTCATTGTGACGAATGATCTTTTCGTCGTCTGCCTACCCACACTATTTCTGTACGGAATCCGTTCGTGGTATCCATCCTCTCCATATGGGAATAGTAGAGGATATTGCAAAGGCATGTAAAGAGGATGCAGTTCGGATATTCTCCGTAGCCCACCTGTTGTACCATGTATGATAACATCTCGCTTACCACTACTGCTCCCAAAATCACCAATAATAAGGGCCGCAATTTCAGGGACCTGCGGCTTATTATATTGCCTTCCAGTTTGGGTGCGTTCGCCTATGAGCTTGATACTAACTTCTCTGTGATCATTAGACACACACCAATCACGGGCCATGCGAAAAGCTCTAGCCACAGAACTGTGTGTATCCAACATCTTAAGCAGATCTCTCACTATGTCCTGATCAACATCCCCTGCATCCTGATAACTGCACGCCATCCTGTTCCGCAACTCGTTCTCTGTATCATAGAAATACAGTTGCGCAAATGTAGGACGGTTCCCATCGGCAGGCAGTAACGATCCAAACCTATGGTAATTCTGACCAGACATCCTAAAAGTATATGGTCCTCTAGACTTATTGATTGAGTTATCAATTTTCCCTGCAAAAGAAGTGAAGCAGAACAAACAATTGTAAACTCTTATAAGTCTCCTGAAGTTCATCGAAATAGGGTCATCGGTGCAGTCTAAGAGTTGGTCAAGTGGAGCAGGAGTATCTGGCAGTTTCTCTAGCTGGACTCTTCCTCTTTGACAGCACATAGAAGACGGTCGTTTCAAATTTTCTTCATGCCACATACTGGCATTACAGAAAGAGCACTTGTAATCTGGCCATTTTAACTTATTGTACACAATTTCACCAGCTTCAATGGTTACTGTCAAAGAGTATAACCAATGAAAACCAACAGTAAACCTCGCATATAAAATAGATGGAAAGTAAATTATGTAAAAGTCACTGACCAGCAGAAGCAATAGGTTGATATATAGGTACCGAATCTCTTACAGTGGGTACAAATCTTGGATCTGTATATAACAACTTATAACCCATCAGAGAATCCATGCACTCTTATCTTTGACATACAAAAACATGAGAGAATCCCAGGACAGTATAACACAGCAGATTAAACATACTTGAGGTTGCATTATTTTGTTCAGACAGCCTAAATCCACAGTAGTTATTGGTTGCCACACCAGGATCATTGTTTGTAGTTGAACCAAATATCAATGTTGAGCCTGTCTCACCCGTCGCTCCACTAACAACAGAATCTGCAGTGGATAAGTAGATAAGCAGAGTGTAGATAAATTAGTACAGTGTATGTAATACTAAACACACGTACCTATATCCATATCAGAAGGTAAGTCCAGTATCACTTCAACAGCTTTGTTCTACAACCTGTATCTAGGAAAGGTGAATAATTTGAAAGGACCAGCTATAAGTTAAACCACGAAATCACCTATACAGATTAGGTAATGCTCGACTGTTTCAGCCGCATGGCTGTTACAGTGTAATTATTTGAATTAAACACACCAGTAATATTAACAGTCAGGAATAAACCTCCTGCTATTCAATCAGGTGTACTTAATTCCAGGCTTTAATTTTAACCCCAAAGGCATTAACAGGTCAAATGTCGGCCTCTAGCCAATTGTTATTGTTAATCTAAACTAAAAACAGAATTAGTATTACATTATTATTATTACTTTACTATTATAATACATAAATGGTTGGATAAACATATGATATAACACCAGTAGTCATTTTGCATAGCAACCTTGTTCCTAATCTAATAGCAATTTTGTTTCCATGATGCTTGCAAGTTTTGGTGCCGTGCTGATATAGAAGAGCAACGCCTTCTTCAAAGGGTCATCTAGATGCGAAGAAGCTCCAAGGTGTGTCGTCGAAACTGTTATTGTTCTATATTTCTACATAAGCATGGATTCTCTATATAATTGGAATTAGAAATTTGAGATTAATTATATACAAACTATCATTGTTTTATATCACTGAAATGCTGTTAGAAAATCGAAATTAACAGGAAATGAATGAAAATGTTTTTTTTTCTTGCTGTGTTCTTTTATATTATGTCATAATAATTCATATGAATTAACAGGGAATGAATGAAAATGTTTTATCTTGCTGTGTTCTTTTATACTATGTCATAATTCATACGAATATATCTAGTCTAAATAAATATATTGCAAACGTATTCTCTCTGGCCTGTATACTGGGTACTAATAATGACCGATCAGTGGATTCTTCAAAACGTATTTTCTTTTTGATCAGTGTTGTACTCCAGGCCTGTCTTAGACTGTTGAGTAGTTAGATTTTCAAATTATAACAAAATGTTGCAGCACCCTTTGACAGTTCTGCTGTGCCTGCCATTGCCTAAACAGGAATAACATTGTAGAAGCATATGTGCAAATAATGTTTAAAAACATACGTACACAATGCATTGCCAACAATGATAATGCAACATAATCCTTGAATACTGAAGCAAGACATAATCCTTATATAGCTTAAGAAGGTGCATTAATATTATTAAACGTGTGGGAACCACGTTTTAAACTATAGTTGATACGCAGGTCCTTATATATGAGCATCACCAAACAGTTCGGTACGCGCAATCTAACTATGCTAGTGCATTGTCCAGAGCGCTGCATGGTCCAAGCGTGGATGCATTATAGATAACCGTGTCCAGAGTAGTGGCCAAATAGATATGACCTGAGACATGGAATATAGCCGAGATAAGAAAAGGGCGGTGGCGCCTATAGAGATGTATATGGAATCAGAGGCCGGAGAAAGTGTGCAGTTTAGCGAACGTACCATTGAGACGTTCAACGCTTACAGCAGCAAATACAATAGCTGTGTTTGATGTTAGCTGTCCCATAGTTGCAAGGAAATTTTGACAGAGACATTCCCATATGGTGACCTCCATAACAATGCCCCTGCAGGCAAACACATCAGGTCATCAACACTGATCGGAATCTATATGGACTTATACTTATAACTACATTACGATAAAGAGTCAACTAATACGGGGTAATGTAGCATAATACCTAGCATTGATGATCTCACAATCCACACACATAAAACATCCTGTCAGTTTTCTGACACTCCCCACTGTAACAACATGACCGACGACATCTACATATACATGCCGTGATAATTGTTTTAGTGATAATATAATTGAAGGGTCTAAACTACAATTGATGGAGATTAGTTTGTTACCAATTAGGTATTTGTGATCAACGTACTGGATATCCTCAAAAGCAACAAACTCAAATGGATAACGAATAAAACCCGAAGTATCTATATCCAACCTTGTGACCGTAGTGTGGTGTAGGAACAGAAGCACAAACTCATTTTCCTTGCGGACCCTATAGTATGCTTGATTTGGAACCACCAGCATATTGCTCAACCGATATACCCGTCCTTCATGTAGCATAAGGACTGTAAAGTGAGGCAGATTGCGGATTGCGTAACCTTGGACGATATTACCCTGATAAAGAGATGTAAGAATATGCACTGCGGAAATCAAAAGAACACAAAAAACAATCATAAAGTACATACTTGGCAGTCTGATAGGAGGTAATCCGTCGTCTTGTAACCTCCATCTGGTGTTTCATTGTCCCATCTGCGACTTACCATGACTTCAATCTCACAGACAGAACCTTCTTGTAAGTTGGCCAGTCCGGTCCCAATCTGTGCGGCGCCGTTGGCGTTTGGGGTGTTCTGCATGTAATAAACATAGAGTGAGAGGGAAACAGAAACACAATTTATGCGAAGAATTTCCATCATAGGATAAGACGCAAGCTTCAAATTGTTGTTGATAGATGATGTATTCTACCATTGCTAGTGAGTGATGAAATTTTGTGCGGCACTCTGATATGCAGGCAAGAGAGCAAGTACACTTTGAATTAAGAATTAGGAATTAAAAATGGGAATTATAGACAAACCCTCATTGTAACTGTCACAGTGCATTGATATGCTTGGATAAATCTCAGCAGTAATATCGTATTAGTATCAAAGTAATGACAGGACTGTTACAAAGCGTTCATTATAATCATCCAAAATCGGTTACGATCCATGAATATTATTATTAGATGTCCTTTAAAATCCTAATGCTATTGTGAACGTTAGGCAAATAACATACTCCTTATTCATGATATGGTAATTATACATTGACCATGCAATTGTGAATTCGTTGCAGCCCTCGATTGACACGATCTCAGCGGGTCCAAGGAGATAATGCGATGGTCAGCTCTTCGAAGCCTTCAAATTCCGATTCAGGATAGACGATCGTGTCCATGCTAGCAATGAGGTACACACCACCTATTAAATTAAGCATGGAGGAGAAAAAGAAATAAGGAACGTAGCCTTTTTTTTGCAAATAGTCAATTTTTATTAAAACGTAAAAACAAAGTCATGACAACTTGAATGATAACTCTCAAAAACACAATACATAATTATACCTGTTTAACTTTTATCAAAATGGAAAACAAAGTGGCAACAACTTAAATGACATCTCTCAAAAACAAAATACACAATTATACTAATTTACCTATATTGTCTAATTGAATCGTGAGAGTCTAATTCAATTGTGAGGTTAAGGGATTAGAGAGGATGATCATATACATAATAATAGATAAATTACCTTCGGTTTGCTCTACACTCATCCCAGCGAAGATGATTGCCTCGCTTTCTGGTATGTAGGCCCGCGTTGCAAGAAAATCCTCACAAAATCTCCCCCAAAGTGTGACTTCCAATAACCGTCCTCTATACAGTAACAATTAGAATTAGAATATTAGATATAATAATATGGAGAAAGAGTCAGGATCTATTTGGTGTAGAGCGTCGAGACTTCAAAACCTTGTATTGATAAGCGTACAGTCTAAACACGCGCATCCACCTGTCAATTGAATCATATTCCCCACACTATGGACATACCCAACAACGTCTACATGTATATATTCAATCAGGCATCATGAATGGTGTGTGGCAACATCTTGCACATAATCAAATAAAAAGGGGGAACAGCTTACCAATTAGGTATTCATCATATACGTACTCGATGTCTTCGAACTCAACAAAATCAAATGGATAGTCACCAAACTCAATAGTATACACATCTAATTCTGTAACTGTAGTGCTTTCTATGAATAAGAGTGAACAATCATTTTTCTTGCAGACCCGATGGGTGTCCTGGTTCTGTGTTACCAGTACATCCCTGATATGATAGACACACCCTTCTGATAATTGTGGTGACAGGGAGCGAGGACCCTTTCGAAGCACCGTACATTGTATGATGTTATACTGTTGGAAAAATAAAAGCACTATATCCCGTGAGTATATAAGACAGTAATAAGAATAAATGGAGGAAACAGCACAATTGCAGGGAAAAGCTGCAGCTGTTAAGATCATACCAAGCGGTCTGAAAGGAGATATTCCGTACTCATGTACTTGTGCTGTGGTGTCTCATTATCCCACCTCCGACTAACGATAACTTCAAAATCACGCACCTCGCCAACATGTAAGTTATCCAGAGACCGACTACAGTGGCTATCTGGATTAGCTCTCGGCGATGCATATGTCAAGTCATTGTCCAACTCAGGTGTTTCATCAGCGCTTGCACCATTGAGTATAATAAGAGGAAATTTCTGATCAAAGAAAATTTGTGATGGGAACATTTCTCACCATCATTCTCTAGTAGTCCAACTTTTGCTTTTCTCAAACATGGATCGGTTATGTCTATGAGTAATAGTATTTGTATTCCTATAGCTTATGCATCGTTACTCCTGTTCAGCTGTAACAGCCTTATTTAAGGCACATTATTATCTAAAAACAAACAATATATATAGTAGGTGTAACAGCCCTATACACCGTTACTCCCCATTTATGCTATTGTGCAGGGCCTATTTACTGCTATTCCTCATTCATTAGCCTGGAATCAAGCATTGGATTTGAATGGCTTAATTTTGCAAATTTATTTGACCAAGCATAGTGTATGGACAACAATGGTCTGTAAGCATGTGGTTGTCAATAATATTCAAACAATTTGGTTGCCATCAATTCGCAGCTGAACAATGTTATTCTTAAATATATAATCCTGTCTCTGCAAGATATCTCTGTAATTGCCCAAGGTAGCGATGGGTCAATGAGGTGCCAATCAAAGCTTGTATATTCGTAGTATCTTACAGATGTCCGGCTATGGTTCAAATTTGTTATGTATGAGATACTTAGTAATAACACAGCGGGCGGAAAGGATTATCGAGAAAAGAAAACACAATCCATTCAAAAGCACTGGGTCAACCAATCACACAGCTAAACACTTATTCTATTGTTAAAGACAAAACAACGAAAAGAGAACCGAGCCATTTTAAATAGCAAGGGCGGCCAATGAAGCTGTCAAGTGGTCAGATCCCTCCAGTTCAGATGCAGTATAGATGCGGGTGGCCATGCTAGCAATAAGATAAATACCGCCTATAGAGGGCAACCAAACAAACACAATGAATGGGAAAGTAGTCAGGTAAAGATACTCAAATTTGCATAGATTTCAGAATTCAAAGTCAAGAAACCTGGATGAAGAGGGATAATCAAGTACTCATTCAAGATAAATACCTTCAGCCTGCTTCACACTCATACCAGAGAAAATAAAGCTATCATTTGTTGGTGCATGACGCCACAACGCAAACAAATCTTCAATGACTTTACCCCAAAGCGTGATATCCAAAACGGCCCCCCTAACAAAAACATGGCAAGGGGTTATAAGGATGTTAATCAAATTAAGAACCCAACTCCCCAATGGTAGCTGCAAGAGTGTACCTTTTATTGATAAGTCTGCAATCTAAAAAGGCACAGCTGCCAGGCAACTCGAGTATATTTCCCATAAACTTGATTTGCCCCATAACATCTGCGTATATATGTAGTATTAGTCGTCATAATTGGTACACGATAGCGGTTTCAAAAGTGGCAAACAAAAAGGGCAAATAACTCACCGATAAGATATTCATCATGGACGTAAGTAACTTCCTCAAAACGAACAAAGTAAAATGGATGGCGAACAAAACCTCCAGTATCGACCTCTACTTCTATAAATGTGGTGCGATTTAAGAATGCCAACGCACAATCACCCTTTCTGCAGACCCGATGTTTAGCTACGTTCTGTGTAACCAACACATTCTTGATGTGGTACACATGCCCTTCAGATAACTGAGGCGATACATCAGAAGGGCCCCTTCGAAGGACAGAACATTGTACGACATTTCCCTGGTACAACAGTGTAAGGACAGACAGTTTCAAGTGTAAGAAAATAACAGAAGCTACTGATTGGGGTCATACCAGACGGTCCGATAAGAGGTATTCGGTGCTCAAACATTCACCCTGCGGCGTTGAATTATCCCATCTTCTACAAACCATAACTTCGAACCCACGCACCATTCCATCTTCCAAGTTATCAAACGCTGTGATGACACAGCCAGTGGCATTGAAATCTGCTATATCCTGCATACATTCATCACAATCAAAGTTATAACTACCATTACACGAATAAAGGACCATGACAAATTCAGGAGTACAGGAATACCAAAACCGAGACAGGTGCAACCATTGCTTCGAAGTAGCCTTGTATGGCAAAAACAACCCTATAAGAAGTGCCGGATGCAACAACTTCGTTTCAAAAATCTCCCCAGCAAAGCAATAGGAATTATATAGTATGATTGGTATGTTTCCATCTGTGTCTTCATAATAACTGGGACGTTTGGGAATGCCTGTTTACTCACATAGCAGTTACAAAATACATGCAACGGTTAGAAACCAGTAAATGGGCAGCTCGACCACCTAATTTGACCGATTAAATTGAAATTTAACTGTGACCACAACAACAATAAATGGAGACGCTTAATTAAAGTTGGTTCTATTCAGGGAAAATTCACTTTCTGAGAAAATCTATATCCTTATCAAATGGGAGATTTTGTATATATATCGAGAATAAACATCACCCCTCTATTAAAAATCAAAAAATCCAATAATATTAGGATGGACAATTCCATACCAAATTGTTTGTTGAATGGAGCAATCTGTAAACATAAAGCATCCTAAATTACATAATGATTGGTACGGAAATGTCAAACTTGATCACAAATTCCAAACGGAAAACTAAACGGATGTCATTGCAGTGGTCGTACAAAATCCTCGCCAGGTCAAGTCCATGGTGTATGGAGACAGACATTGTAGTTGTAACCATACTTTGTCTTGTTCGAGCCATCAAGCCGGATCACATAAGCATGTACCTCATCTATGGGAGAACCAATGCCTCCCTCCTACGTTTTTAACCTAAAAATAAGGCTACTTTAATGCCATCATAATATTAAATTAGATTCCCACAATAGGCTAACGTCTACACTCAATACCTCAACGTTACAATGGAATGAAGTTAATTAGGTAGTTTGGGCCGCCAGCCCATTCCAAAACGCAAGGCAAGAACTGTAACATCCATTCTTCACTATACAGGGTATTGTAAGAGCATCCATGGGCAAACAAAGTACCAATACAGCCATGAGGAAAGGAAAGACAGAAGTTTCAATGAGAGAATTGCAATACCATTGATTCTTATTAACTTATGAGGAACAGGAAACATAGACTGTAAACAAAATGCTCCTTCAACACCTCAAAGCCTACTAAGATTTTTCGGCCATATCAAAGCCACCAGGAAAATAAACACAAACTGATAGAACGCTAGGAAAATAAACATAAACCGACACCAAGTTCAACACAACAGGAGAAATCAAACATCAGATCTAGTTCGTCACAGCATGGGAAACTCAAACAACAGCAACTACTACTCATCATCGGAGTAGATAACATTCTTCCTCTTACGGCTATCCGAAACGCTCTTCGGTGAATCATGGTCAGGGCTAGGGTGCTTAGAACCACTCTTGGGAGAATCATGTGCAGGATTGGAGTGGGCGGTCACACTCTTGGGAGAGCCATTCTTTGAACTAGTCTGCTCATCATCCTTCTCCTCACCAACTCTGAAAACAGGGGGCAAGAAACATCAGTGATATACGACCTCATCAGGCCGTAAATGACAAAATTCAGCAGGACACATCAGTTGCAAGGGCTGACCTGTTAAACTTGTTAGCGACAACAGATTCAGAGGACGAACCCGCCCTCTTACGGCCGTTGGAATGTGGATCATCTTTCCTAGCACCAGAGCCGCCAGTTGAGCCCTCAAAAGAAGTTTCCCTGAAAACATCATGCATAATTACTTGCAAGACGTCAAAGATGGCCAGTGAAAAAGGTGGAGTCCCTTCAAAGGATCGCAAACTTACATCGGAAGTGGGTTCAGTGGAGGGTGTTACACCAACACATGTGTACCCCTCGCCACCATGAGGGTAGTAGGTCTGCGATGGAATTTCAAATACGTGCCAGGTATTCACCAAATTTAGCATAACTTGGGGAGGCATACCACCACTGGTGTCATCCTGGGAGCAACATAAAAAGTCAACGCGGAACGAATCAGTAAACGGGGGCAGCAAGCAGAATGAAAACATACATCATGTTCAGCAAGAAGGGCTTCCACGCTCGTAGACAGCATGGCTTCAGCAGTTGAATCAAAAAGGGTGAGGGCCGCAGCATGGGTCCGGTCCTCGACATTCAATCGGATTTTGAACCTCGAATTAGATAAAAGGGCCACCAAGGAAAAAGAAATCAGGGCCAACACAGGTAAAGAGTAGCCATATATACAAAAAGAATAACAAAGTGAAACCAGCGGGTACCTTGTTTTTGGGAACTCAATGCGCACATCACATGATTCACAGAAGAAGCCGCCATTCCGACGTGTCACCCCTTTCATACAGCGTCCAGAGGTACAGGCAAAATAATACCAGGGGGCGGTGGTGTCGACACCGGCAATCCTTAGGTTGCAATGGAAATTTGTCGGCTGAAATATGACATGAAACAACAACCAAGTAAGTAGCAAGAGAACAAACCGAAAGCTGAATGAATAGCAGGAGGCTAAAATAAGATGACCTTCTTCTTTGCCTTGCACCACTGTGATAGTTCAAGCAAAGTAACGTGCGCAGGAGGTACCTCGACAGCTTCATGGTGCATTTTCCCCTTCTTAAATTCAGCCAACTGAGGAATACCCTCTGCATCGTAAATCAAAGTGTTGGAGGTACTGGACAGAAAGGTACCTGCATTTTGGAGGGCAAACAAAGAACACACACTGACATTAGTATCCGAGAGAAAAGAATAAACAGAAAGGGGAAGTGATAAGGAAGGCACCCTTGTAAGTTCGAACACTTAATCCAACCAATATAATAGCATAGGCCACATCAGTAGGGGGCCTACGTTGCAAAAACTCATCAGCTAGCTGACCCCAAAAGGTTACCCTGATCTTATGACCCCTGCAAACAAAGGATGGAGCACATGAAGATAGTGTAAAGGGGAAAGTAATGTAGCATAGCAGAGCTAACATCACTTACCTCGCGCCAAGCAAATAAAACTCCAGAGTCTGCGAAGCCTTTTTTAATTTTTGACCGTTAGCAACAGGCCTGGGCACAATTGTCCCCACATCGATCACATACCCAACAACATCTGCAAGAGTAACATGAACAAATTGTAAAGATGGCGCAGAGAATAGCTAAACGAACAGAACGAAGACAGCCTACCAATCAATGCCGTGTCATGGATATCGAATTTGACATCCCCAATGTCAGTGAGATTAAACATATACTGGCAAAAACCAGGAGGAACAGTTTCACGGCGTCGGACAACAGAGCGACCGTGCAACTCGATCATGTATCGGCTTGAACGCACGACCCGGTACTCCTTCAAGTTGGGAATCACCAAAAAGTCCTTGAAAGTATAGACACAACCCTCTTTCAACGTGCCTATGAAAAGGTGGGCAACACTGCTTCTAGTAGTACAATGCATAACATTTCCCTGCGTTACAAACCAAGTGAACACATTAAACAGACGAAAGATAAACATGGGACCACCCCAAACCAAAACAACAAAACCTGAAATCGTACAAACCTTAGCATCAGACAGGACGTAGTCGGTGCCCTTGTACTTTCCGTAGTGACTGTAGACATCCCACTTACGGCAAACGATCGCCTCGAGCTCACAGGAAACACCTTCTTTCAGGTCATTCAGGAAAAACGTAACAGAGGACATGACTGCGCATACACGTAAGAAGGAGAAAACCAGTTCGTGATGTGCAGAAAATATGAGCCTAGGCGCCACATTTATATACACGTACAGAGGATGAAACAGACGACAGCATTGAATGCAGGTAAGCAGGAATATTCTAAACGGATCCTGCACAGAGACACCAGAACGGTGGAGAACAAACAAACGGCGGAGGCGTACATGGGCAAGCACATCAGTCCAGGTTCAACATAGGGCAAGAACATGGAACAATGTAACGAATAAACCAGCAGTTACACCACACTAACAACAAAGTATCATCACAAACAGTTATGGGCGTTCATAAAAATGGATAGCAAAGGTTTGTAACGGGGAATTCGCCAGTTACACTACAACGAGAGCAATAGATAACCATGGATTCAATAGGAATAGGTAAGCATGGATTTTAAACGCATTCAATGGCAATAGATAAGCATGGATTTAAACGTCTCTAAACGTCATCCAAAACCAATCACACCCAAGCATGGATTTTAAACGCATTCAATGGCAATAGATAAGCATGGATTTAAACGTCATCCAAAACCAATCATACCCAAACCATCATGGATGCCGTTAATCACCAAGGATTTAATACAGAGAGGTGGTGGCAAACCAGTTACACTTCAGCAACATAATGAGCAATATAATAAGAACATAATAAAATTGATAGCTACAATAGCGGCATTCAACCACATAACATTCCATACACGCAAAACTATAGATTGGGTGTATGAAATTCGGAGAGTATGTTTACAGAAAGAAAATCAAGATCCTAACCCTAGAAGCTTACCATGGGTTCCAGAATTTGGTTCCAAGAGGAGCTGATGGGTGAAGTTTAATTTGTGGGTTCACGCATGGCTTAAAGTTTGGGTTAAGTTTCTATCCTGTAGATTGTTTTGTTTAAAGGCTGTGAGCATAATAGCTACTATCTAACTGGACTAATTTGAGGTTAAGAGAAAAGGGATTATGTTCGGAAGCCAGCAATCAGGTGTATGTGTGCTTGTGCTCACCTTAATTTGAGGGCTCAACGATCTACCTAAAATAGAATTTTGGTTTTCATGCCCAAAAGCTTATATATATAAATGTTCATCGTGATCATATCGATTTGTTGGTACAAATATTGAACCGAAATACTATAATAAATCGTTTTATTATAAATTCTTTCGTAGTACCTTAATTGTATTTTATTAGTAAGTTATGTAGCAATTTCGTAGAAGCTTAACAGTATGTTGTTGCTGTTGTTGTGCAACAATTTCATTATTACAAGGTTCATTGTCGAATAATAAGACGCTCTAAAGCTTTTCCACTCAAGTGTACTCATTAGTTCCTTGTTGGATTTCCGGTACTAAACCCTTGTCGGACACTGAGAATCCGCCTCTCTTCGGATAGTTCAGTCTTCCAGCGCTAGGCTTAGTGGTAATCCCGAGTATATCAACCTAGTCTCATTGATTCCCTAATTCGTCTTTCAGGTAAGTGGATGGATCCTGCATCTTATATATATGCATATATCTTTCATAGCTATTGTATTGTTATTATTATCGTCGTCCATTATTGCTGAAGACATGTTGTTGTACTAGCTATGATAAATAATGATGGGTCAATTGAGTGGTCTGTATTTTGGATACACCTCAATGGAAGTATTGTGTGTGCTAGGATAGCATTCGATCATGGAATTGTTATTTCCCTCTGATCTTGGCCGTACTCGCCATTGTTCGTGCGTTGCACTTGTTAAACCTTACGTTCTATACGTCTGGGATTCGATCATGGAATTGTTATTTCCCTCTGATCTTGGCCGTACTCGGCACCATTCGTGCTCTGCACTTGTTAAACCTTGCGTTTTATACGCTTGGGATTAGATCATGGAGTTGTTACTTCCCTTTGATCATTCGTGCGTTGCACTTGTTAAACCTTGCGTTTTATACGCTTGGGATTAGATCATGGAGTTGTTACTTCCCTTTGATCATTCGTGCGTTGCACTTGTTAACCTTGCGTTTTATACGCTTGGGATTAGATCATGGAGTTGTTACTTCCCTTTGATCATTCGTGCGTTGCACTTGTTAACCTTGCATTCTATACGCTTGGGATTCGATCATGGAATTGTTATTTCCCTCTGATCTTGGTCGCATTCGGCATTATTCGTGCTCTGCACTTGTTAAACTTTGCCTTGTTGTATGCTTGGAATTTGATCACGGAATTGTTACTTCCCTCTGATCTTGAATGTAGTGGGCATTATTCGTGTTTTGCACTTGTTAAACCTTAAGCTTTAGACGCTTGGATTAGATCACGGAATTGTTACTTCCCTTTGATCTTACCATTCGTGCTTTGCACTTGTTAAACCTTGCGTCTTTTCTACGCTGGGGAATTGATTATGGACTTGTTACCTTTTTCTGGTCCCGGTCGTACTCGACATTTTAAAAGCTATAAACATGTGTGTTACATCAAGAGCCATATAAGATAAGTGCGTTAGGCAAATTAATGCACTGGCCAGAACGCTTGGTCATTCCTGTTCGGTTTAGTTGTCGGAGACTTTTGAGAATCGTATGCACTTGTGAATGGTTCCCAGCACTGTTTTTATATCTCTTGATAACGGCTAAATATAGTGTTAGTCACTAAAAGTGTTGTCGTATCCCATGGAATATGCATGATGAAAATCCTGGAGTATGTGCTGTTGTAGAACGAACCAGGTTGTTGATTGTAGCAGTGCAACTGACATCTATGTTGTGGGTGTTGCTACTTTTATTGCTAGTATTATTGGGATGGTCGTTGTACAACCGGGCTTAGGTTCGAGTAATCGCGACCTTGCTATTTGATATATCTGGTTTGAGATGTCTGGAATTGAAATAGGTTGAGGATGAGAGTTGTTGACTCTGATATATATATCTCGTGAAACCATCTAGGTAAAGAGATATCATTTAATTGAAACCTTCGAGTCACAATCATGCTTTCGTTCATCTCTACGTCGGAGAGAACATTATTAACTAAGTATTTAGGCGCTCGCGCCTTGATAAATTAGGTGGTCACCACCCTGACACATGAGGCACTTCGCGCCATGATAAATTAGGTGATTCACATCTTGATGTATTAGGCGCTCAGCGCCCTGATAAATTTAGGTACTTTATGTACCCTTATAATTGGCACCTCGTGCCCGACAGGTTAAAGATAGTGTTGCTATCAATACGCTGATCTTGAATCATGACCGTCGTCACTCTATTAAGCTATGGACATTCGTACTCTAGCGTATTTTGTGAAGTAAGTTGCTTTCTCATATTCTATCAGCAGACTGAACTTAGGTTCGTTGTATCTCGTTTTAACTGCCTGGAATGGTTTGCTTGACACATGGATTCTTTCGATTGAGTCTCTTGTGAATGTCGAAGTGAAGAACAATGAGGTTCGTGACTGAGTCTCCTTATGAGTATCCAAATCGAGTCTGGTAGAATGTTCGACGGAGTCTCTGTTGAGCGTCGATAAAGACGAATGATTAAACGACTGAGTCTTTTATGAGTATTGAAATCATGAACAATGAAGCATTCGACGGATTCTTTGATGAGTGTCAAATGAAAATGATGAGTTAACCAACCGAGTTTCCTACGAGTGTCGATGTAGGATTTGGAGATTGTGCTCTAGGTCGTATTCATATACGGAAAGATTCTTTTGGCCGAGTCTCGTTATGAGGGCAAAGGAATGAACAATAGTCGTATAAATTCTTATAACTGAGTTTCATTACGAGGGCAAAGAAGGGAGTTGGGATGTATTCTACCTTAATCAAGTCTCTATGAGGATTAAGGATATCAACTAGTGACAAGTTGGTAACGAATTTGTGAGGTGTTCGTATTTTAGTAATCCTTGGATTATCCATGGTTCATCTAGTATTGGATAACTTCTTCAGTTGTAATTATAAGAATCCTAATTTAACCTCAGGTCAGGCCGAGTCAGTAAAACAAGTGATCCTTGCTTAATCCTATGCGGATTTGGATTTGGATTGACTATAAAACTCTATATAGTCGAGGGAATGGAGACCCTTCGACGTGAAATTCTATGATTGTTCTTTATGGAATATTAACTATCTCATAAGTTGTGAAATAGAGCTGTCTCGGGGATATCTAGTGAAATCGGGATCTGAATTCTACTCGATTGTTGGTAGTGGAGTTACTAACTGATCTTATCCAGAATTTTGTTCCTGCGTGACTATTTCTTCAGGATCAACCTCCCTTCCACTTTCTCTTCTTTTGTATGTTTCTTGGTGTGTTTGTTTATTTTTACGATACATCAGGATTTGGAGGATTTGATCGTCGTGTGAGGTTGAATATTGGAGGCTGGAGAGCTCATCTACCCATTAGGGGATAAAGAAAAGGTTGTAGCGAAGTCATGAATCCTATTTTTCTCATTGGAGTCAACTGCTAAGACTATTCTTAGTCAGTCATTTATATTGCTTCTGCAGCGTTATCTCTAGATAATCCCTTAACGTATGGTCAGACTTTAACTATCTGATCAAATTCCAGCCATAATATCATCTGTTTATACTTCGAATGTGTTTTGTAAAGGCCTGAGTAGTCTTGGGTTGGTTAATCCCGAGATTACTGGCAGTAATACTCCTATGAAAATTGGGGGTGTTACATCTTCTTCATCGCCGTCTCCCTCCTCATCCTCAGGATCCTCATCCTGGTGAGGAGCGTCCTCTTCGTCTGAGGCCTCGTCCCCTTGCTCATGGGACTCGACCATTGTAGTGTCCTCAGTAGCGGACGCTTGTTCTGTAGGGGGCTCGTCCACCGCTGGAGTCCGTGCCCAGGACTTTGTAGGGACGGTTGAAGGAGGCGTCCCTTGGACTTTAGCAGTTTCCTCGACAACCTTAGCGGGCGGAGGAGGAGGAGGAGTTGAAGCTCTGGGAGGAGAGGGAGAGGGTGGCCTTTGTGGTGGCAGTTGAGGAGCTTGGCGGAGCCATAGAGATGGGCTTGACTTTGAGCGGAGCAGGGGGAGGAGGCGGCTGCTTAGCAGGGGAATCCTCAAGAGTAATGATTGTTGGAACAGCGTCCTTGGCCGGGACCTGTTCTTGAGGAGTTGCCCTGTGGACTGTGGGCAAAGGCTTTGCCAAGTCCGCCTCGATTTCCGCCTGGAGCGGATCGGATGTAGCCGCAGGAGCAGGAGCAGGAGTGACGTCCTCTATCCTTGGTGTTGGAGGAGGAAGCCGATGGACGTCTTGCAAGCTCTGCTGGATCGCCGCAGCAATGGCGTCCTTCTCGGCCTGCTCTTGCCTGGCCTTCTCCTCTTTCTCTATTTGCAGCTCGGAAAGGCGGATAGCTGCCATTTGAGAGAAAGTCTCCAACAATTGGTATCAGAGCTTGAGAGAAAGTCTTCAAAGTCCACACCGCTATGCATACCCTTGGGGGGGTATTTATAGCGGAAGTGGTTCTTGTCCTCTAGCGTCCTCTGAGGCTTTGCAGGATCCTTGATCTTCCATCAACGGTGCGATGAGCCTCTTGAGGAAGTCAACTCTGTTGACGCTTGGGAAGCCTCCGCGTGGATAGGGGACCATCGCTGGGAAAGCGACATCTTTGGAGTTGTCTACACGTGCCCAGACAAGGGAAGCTTCCTTCTGAGGACTACGGCCGAACGTGATGTAATCATGTTGGGGCGGCCTT
The DNA here is from genome assembly GCA_963924305.1 of Polygonum maritimum. Taxonomy (NCBI): domain Eukaryota; kingdom Viridiplantae; phylum Streptophyta; class Magnoliopsida; order Caryophyllales; family Polygonaceae; genus Polygonum; species Polygonum maritimum. The sequence goes on along the minus strand of OZ002729.1, from coordinate 6,715,156 downwards.
GATTTGAATCTGAACTTCGTCCGTATTTTGGCGCGCGTCCCTTCTTGATGAGGACGCCGTCCTATCTGCGCAGGGACTTCGCCAACTACGTTCAGCTTTGGAAGTTCTGATGACGTGCGTCCCTACAGCTTAGGGACTGCCGTTCACTTGTTGTTTTTTTCGCTCATTTTCGTCCAATGGACTTACCTGAGATCAACACTTGGACAACTTATTAAATACATTTGAGTTTGTCATTATCAAAACAAGGGACGATCAATATTGGTTTAGATATTAATGACTGGCGTCCTTAATATCGTCCCAACAACTAGTGTGCTTGTTCTAAAAAACCACTAAGTTCCTGATTTTCCAAATGAAAAACATAACAGTGCAGTGGCAATGACTCCAAAGGCTAAACGCTAACGACTTCTTGTCTCTGAAAGACGCTGATTGATTGATCCAATCGTCTAGGTTGCTGCTTCTTCTTCCAATACGTGCCCAACTCAAGACAGCAGAGAGGACTTTGGCAGAGAATGAACACTCGAACCACAAGTGGTTAGGGGTCTCTTGCTGTTGTGCAAGGCAGAGCATACATGTGTCGTCACTAGTTAATCCCCATTGCTTGAGCTGAGATTTCGTCCTCGTTCCTCCACTGAGAGCTTTCCAAGCATTGAAGGCCACACGCGGCGTGTTAAGTTTGTGCCAGATCTGGTCAGCCAACGCAACAGTGTTACCCTTGTTTCTAAGACTCTCATACAACCCTTTTGAATCAAACTTCCCCTGCCTGGCAATGATAATCGGTGGTTCATTGTTGCCATTCAAAGAAGCGTTGAAATCATTCCTTAAGCTCAGAATGGACTTCCACAGCGAGCTGTCAGAGGATTTGCTATCCACCGCCCATATACTAGTGCCCCTAAGATGATAATCTTGCACCCAGCGTTGCCATATGGACTCGGAACCATTAGATGCATCAAAGATCAACTCAGCCATGTTCGTTTTATTCTAAGCCACCAAATCCTTAAGCCCCAGCCCCCCTTCAACCTTCGGCCTACATATTCTTTGCCAAGCTATAGGGGCTTTCGAACCACTGTTGCTGCCATCCCACAGGAAGCTCCTAAGAATCCGGTTTATATCAGCAATAGTCGATTTAGGGAGCAGGAAAATCTTGAGCCAATATTGGATAATTCCTGTGAACACAGCTCTAATGATTTCTAGTCTCCCAGCATAAGACAAGTGACGGGCAGCCCAAGAATTCGCCTTTTTACGCAGTTTGGCTAATAGTTCGTCGAAATCTTTGCGTTGAGCACGCGAACTGCATAAGGGGACCCCGAGATACTTGACTGACAGATCACCCTTACTCATTCCCATAATCGCGTTGATCTCGTTTTCCATGTCTCTTCCAAGACCTGCGCAGAAGATTTTTGATTTGTCGAGGTTTATGCACAGGCCCGAACTATCACTGAACTCGCTGGGGGTATTGTTAATAAGCTGCATCGAGCCAGAGTTGCCATGACAGAAAATAAAGAGATATTACAAGATCGTACGATCAACTGTATTTATCTTTTTATTGTGATTAGTGTTTTTTATATACGTAAGGGTCCGGTTGATTATTTTATTAAAGATATGACACGTGGTGCACTTTTTTTTGAAGACTTTGTCCCCGCTTTATACTATAGTATAGATAACAACAAGACGAGCTTCATTCAACCAAAAATAAATAAAATAAGACGAGCTTCATAACGTACTTCCTAAATTCCCGGCCGGCCACGTGGGAAAGGGGTATTACAAGATCGTAGGCTTAATTATTTGTAAATTTGACTCAAATGCATGTGTAATAAATGCTGTCATCTGCTTCGATAAACTGTATATATGAACGTGACGTGGGACATGCGTCATTATTCATTCGCAAATGCATGTGTTGTTGCATTGTTGGCCTCTAGGGCTGTAAATGAACCGAGCCGTTCATGAGATATTCGGTGTTTGGTTCGGTAAAAATTCGTTCGTGTTCGGCTCGATTTGTAAACGAGCCAAGTTCAAACAGCTCGAAAAGATAAATGAGCCGAACATGAACACATGAAAGCTCGATTCGTTTGTTCATGAACAAGCTCGACTATATGTTCGTGAACAAGTTCGTCCAAATATTCATAAACAATATAAAATATACATAATATTGTTAGATTGTTTTTAATAAACTATTTTTCATAATCCTATATATCGTGTACACATATTTATTTATTTTTTACTTTTCATTTTACGTAAAATCGTAAAGAATATACTCTAATTATTTGCATTTAGTTATATGTAAATATATTAGCTCGATTACTTTGCTCGCAAACAAACTAGATGAACAGTTCGTGAACCAAGCTCGAGCTCGATGAACACTTAAACGAACCGAGCCCAAACAAAATTTTGAGCTCGAAGCGAATTCGAGTTCGTCTATTTTTAAATGAACGAAACCTGAACAATATAAAGTTCGGCTCGGCTCAGTTCGATTACAACCCTATTAGCCTCGGACTTTCTCGTTGGTATCTCATCACTGTCAATTAAACATGTTGCAAGTTGCAACAGAAAATTACAGGAATTGTAGATAGAACAGAAGGTGACTCCACAAGTGATAGCAACACATTAATTATTGATCGAGCTTTTCCCCTTGACTTGATACATGTAATATACACTTTTCGGGCTTGTTGGGCATGACAAACGTTACATCTTAAGGGGCCATAACATGCACAATAATAATCATTCAGCCTAGGATTTCAGGCATGTAATCAAATAATTAAGCCTAGCTTCAAGGACGAGAATGGGTATATGGGCTATGGGCAACCAAAAATGAAGCAAATAGGCTACAAGGAAAAAAAATGAGCCCCCATAGGCTTTTTTCCAATTTTGCCCCTACCTTTTTTTTAAATTTACAAGATGACGTCATCAATGGCATATGATGACGTCAGCACCCCTCACCACTATCAGCGTTGACCGGCGTTGACCAGTCGTTGACCGGTGTTGACCGGCGTTGACCGCCTTGTCATTAGTGATGGCAAGTAACTTGTCATCATATGACACGTTACTTGTCATCAGTCCACGTACAAAAACTTGTCATTTCGTTCACGTACTCAACTTGTCATCTGATGACAAGTTGATGTAAAACCCATCATTCATGCAAAAAACTTGTCATCGGTGATGACCAGTTACGAAATTGACCTATGTGGGATTTGAACCCACATTATTGTGCATCAAGCACATTGCTCTACCATTTGAGCTAATAGGTCATAATTATAAGTACTATATATACAAATCTAACATACCCAAACCCATAAAATCATCCCAAAAACATTATAACAGACCTGTCATCCAAAAAACAACTTGTCATCACCAAAACACATTAAAAACAGGCTTGTCATCGCCAAAACCCATGGAAACGGACTTGTCATCAACCACCCATAAAAAATAACTTGTCATCACCCAAAACCTTAAAACGCACTTGTCATCAATCAGATCCGTAAAACAACCTTAAATTGCTCAAAACTCATAAAAAATCACTTGTCATCACCCTAAATCATAAAATCGTCCCAAAAAAACCCTAAAATGAACTTGTCATCCAAAAAACCCACAAACTCAAAACCCCTAAACCCACAACAAAACTTGTCATCACTTAAATCCGAAACACAAAGTTATCATCCAAAAAATCCAAAAACATATCCAAACCCATAAAATCATCCAAAAAACCCTAAAACAAACCTGTCATCACCCCCAGAACCGTAAAACAACTTGTCATCATCAAAACACATTAAAAACGGACTTGTCATCGCCAAAACCCATAAAAACGAACTTGTCATCACCCAGACCCATATAAAACAATCTGTCATCACCCAGACCCATATAAAACAACTTGTCATCACCCAGAACTATAAAATCATCCCAACACCCTTAAAACAAACTTGTCATCACCCAGATTCGTAAATCAAACTTGTAATCATCAAAACACTTCAAAACGACTTGTCATCACCCCAAACCCATAAAATCATCCTAAAACCCTTTAAAATCATTCAAATCAAACTTGTCATCAGTCAAATCTGTAAAACTAACTTGTCATCACCCAAAATCATCTCAAAAACCTCAAAACAAACTTGTCATCACTCAGATTCGTAAAACAAACTTAAAATCACCAAAACACATTAAAAACAAACGTGTCATCGCTAAAACCTATTAAAAACAACTTGTCATCACTCAGTCATTAAAATCATCCCAAAACCCCTTAAAAAAACTTGTCATCAGTCAGATCCGTAGAACAAACTTAAATTGCTTAAAATTCATAAAAAACCACTTGTCATCACCTAAAATCATAAAATCATCCCAAACCCCCAAAAAATAAATTTGTCATCCTAAAAACCCCAAAAGCCAAAAAGCCAAAAACCCAACCCTAGATCTAGCTCGTAGGAGCCTAGATCTGGCTCGAACGAGCCTAGATCTGGCTCGATCGAGCCTAGATCTGGCTCGTACGAGACTAGATCTGGCTCGTACGAGACTAGATCTGGCTCGTACGAGACTAGATCTGGCTCGTACGAGCCTAGTCTAGAAGAGAGGGATGAGGGGGTGGAGAGGGAGAGGGTGAACGAACCTGAAATCGACGGCGGTGGTGGTGACGGCGGTGGCGTAGGTGGTCGGAGAGGGCGGTGGCGAGGAGGGAGGGCGGGCGGCGACGGAGAGGGAGGGCGGGCGACGAAAAAGGAGGGCGGCGACGGAGATGGATGGCGGGCGGGCGACGGCGGCGACGGAGAGGGAGGGCAGGCGGTGGGGATGAATGAAAATGGAGATGATAGGGAGAGAGTGTAGGAGAGGGAGAGAGTGAGGGGAAGGAGAGAGGAAGGAGAGAAAAAAAAATGAGGAAGAGAGAGAAAAAAAGAGAGTTTGAGGCTTTTATAGAGGAAGAATAGCCTACATACTTCATTTTTTTTTAAGCTAGCCTAGCCTCTCCAAATTCACCCCAAAATCACCCTCCCCACCTCAATCCCTCAGCTTCAAGATAGTATCCAAAAATCACCGATTCAACTCTAATGGATAGTGCCCTCCACAAAAAACAATTATTCAACCTAAAATGAACTCTGAAATAAATATTCTCAAATTTATACTATTACTTTTTAATTAGTTCTCTTTTTTGAAGCAAACCCTTCTTATACCCTCATTTTCCAAGTATTCTCACCACTGATCCGATGAATATTTTTTTTCTTATAGATATAAAATGTAAGCTAGTGCCCATGAATGAAAGCATTTCAAAATGTAAGCTAGTAACCTAAACAGATCATTTACAGCAATCATATGCATAATAATTATATAGTTTAGGGATAGACATATAATTTAGGTTCGACCGCTTTACATGAATTAAAAAAACCCAGCTTTGCACCAAAAAAACACTAGCTACAGCCTACAGTCCCATTATGGCATTATGCAAAATCACAAAAGAACAGCACTTCTATTTGCATTTCTAATCAATTTTGGGCCATTGGCCCAGTATTCCCAGTTGTTGGCCCAACTAATGATTTCTCTAGGTAAGCCCACGAGTAAAATCTCTTTTATTTTTATTTAGGAAGTCGTTTATTTTGGGAAGGTTTAATTGTTTTATAATATTATTTTTTACAGGGAAAATTGGTTTGGGGTTTCATTTGTGAAGTCTCAAAGTTTGTGATTGAGCTAAATATTCGTTTAAATTTGTTGAATCATTTGGCTGATCCATTTGTCAAAAGACGGTCAATTTGAGTCTTATCGAGAATGCTCAACAATGGTTGGATATCAACCCTTTTTTTTGTGTGTGTTGTCTAATAGTTCGTTAGAGTTTCATCTTGACTATGTTTAGCTCGATTCGGATTGCATGCCTGACTTTGGCGGATGAGTCTCTCAAAGAAATTTTTTTACAACCACCGGAGTTAAACCCCAGAACTTATAGATTCGAGTAAACCACTTACCACCTGAACCAACTTAATTATTTTGGTAGTTGAATATCGACCATTAATAAACGCAGTAGATAAATTTACCTATTTCAAACTTTGTAGTGTCTTTTTGCTCCATTTAAAATGTTAGTAGTACCTTAAGTTGTAGACGTCGTCAATTGTAACAATTTTGTGTAAATACAAATAGCAAGAATTCACATCCACTACTTTGACGTTCATTCTGATCTTTAATTGATAGGGGGGGTACGTTGTATGTGAAGCTGAGGTTGCCAATTTTTCCGAATTCCAAATACCCATTACTTTAATCATCACTGACACTGTACAAGACTAGCTCATGCACGTTGTTCTTTTATCTTTTAGAAAATACAAGTTCTCTTGTATAAGCAAGGCAATGCGATCATGATTTTGGAGTGCTTTCCTTTTTTATCCTCATTTGGTTTTCTTTCCTTTGCTTCAAAGAGAAGCCTTATGTTTTGATCATTTGGAACAACTTTAACTTACTAGCATTTTTTATGACCAAAAAAAAAAAAAAAAAAAAAAAAAAAAAAAACTTACTAGCATTTTTTTAAAAATGAATGATTTTAGTCCTTATCTTGTTATTACTTCTGAGTTATGGTTTTGAGTATACAAATTTTGTGTTATAAGTTGATCGAGACTTGTGGTGTACCAAGTTACGGAATTCGGCAACTTCTTGAACGGCACATCTTACTACTTGGCATATGGAGTGGAAGCATATCCATACAAATCGTGTAATTTGTAGTGTCCTATAAGGTTTTTTATACCCTATATTTCTATAATAGAAGTTTAAATTAAATTTCACTTTACCCCTAAAAAATAGTGATCTTATGTAGAAATTAATGCTATTTACACGTACTCTCAATTAAATTTTACTTAATATTCTTAATGAAAGGTTTTAATTTATGCTAGAGTGTGTATACTCTTAAAATTTTGAGTTTTACAAGTTTCATGAACTATATATACTAATGATATATCTATACTAATGATATAGATATATCAAAACATATGAATTATATGGCTAAGAGGTCTCACGCATGCATGTGTGAGACCTCTTAGCCATATATTTTGATTATATCCGCATCAGGTCCTATTCGTGTCCGTTTACTGCTAGTATGAGTGCTTGAATGCACGACTAAGTCTGATCGAGGACGCGATCAAGAGGGACAGACTTGGCGCCGAGACTACGAGCGATCTTCGATTGTTGCAACCCACCAGCCCATCCCCTGATCTCTGCATGTGCCGGGAATCCCCGCTTGCCCAGGTAAGACAATTTGTTTCATTTGTTGTCTCTCACCGATGCATGAAAATAATTCTGAAGATCATGGCCAAAAAAATTGTAACAATCCAAGTCGATTTCATGTTGATCAGCCTGCATATTGTCCGATGAATAGATTCACATGAATGATGAATCCCATCATCATGCCTCTTACAAAACTAAAGCATTGAATTTTGTGTTGAAATGTTTTAGCAATTTTTTTTTGATAAAAGATATTGTCCATCAGAATCAAACTAGTTACCTCAAGATACCACTCTTATAAATTTAACCGCTTTACAAGACGTCCTTAGACTAGCTTTACCATATTATTAGCAAAGGTCCCGCACCTTGTACGGGGGTGTTTTTTATTTTTCATTATCTTGTATATGATAATTACAATTATTATCATATGTCTAATTTCTTTTGTAAAGTGTATCTTTTAGATTATAAAATAACATAATTCTCGTATATCATCAAATATCGATATAAAAATATTGTATTTATATATTATTTTTTTTATGCATATATAAACATATATACCGAGGAAGAATGCAATAAGATGTGATGAATTATTAATTTTTATAAAAATTTGATAAACATTTATTGAAATCTAAATTAAATTTTATAAAGTAAATTATATAAATCAATCAATAATTTAAAATACACACTTGGATTAATATAGTATCATACTTACTAAAAAATAATAATTAATTGGTACATATTATTTTAAGATATATATCTTAGCTAAAAGTGTATATTTTTTAATGGTATAGAGAAATGTAGATTAATTGTCGAAGAATGAGTGAATGAGAGGTGTAACTAAAGGAAAGAAGTTCTAGATGGGTAAAGATTAGGAGAATTTTTTATAAAGATATATATATACATATATCTTAGCTAAAACTGTATATATTTTGTACCATGTACGTACATGCTTTTGGAAAACATAAAAAATTGTACATGCTAATTGTATATTTTTTTGTACGTAATACAAAATTTTCCAATCTAATAGATAACAAAAGATAAAATTTTCAAGTAGGGAGTAGAAAGATAAATTTTCCAATTTAATAGATGACAAAAGAATTATATTTTAGAAAAGATAAAAATTGTGCATGCTAATTGTATATTTTTGTGTACGTAATAATGACGAAACTGCAAATTAGATAAATTAAATTAAAGTCTCCCTCCATTAGCAATAAATTAATCATCCCTACATTAGCAATGGTCGATTGTTTGGGATAATCCCTTCATTAGCAATGGTTTATTTTGTACGTAATACAAAATTTACATAATTTTTCGAATTTAATAGATAAAAAGATTAAAAAAAATTGTATATGCTAATTGTAAATTTTTTGTACGTTAATACAAAATTTACATAACTTTTCCCATTTAATTGATAACAAAAGATAAAATTTTCAAGTATGGAGTAGAAAGATAAATTTTCCAATTTAATAGATAACAAAAGAATTATATTTTGAAAAGGATAAAAATTGTACATGCTAATTGTATATTTTTTGTATGTAATACAAAATTTACATAATTTTTCCAATTTAATAGATAACAAAAGATAAAATTTTCAAGTAGGGAGTAGAAAGATAAATTTTCCAATTTAATAGATGACAAAAGAATTTAAATAAAATATATTATTTTAATAAAATGGGTGATGTAGCGCAATGTGGTGGCCGAATTTGCTTCCGCTTTAGTATATAGTAATTTGCTTCCGCTTTAGTATATAGTAATAGATTTAGCAACAATATTAAAACAAAGAAAAATTAAAATTGTTTGATGTACCATACGAAATATAGATCACATGAACAAGGCATCCCCAAGCCCTATAATTACGTGTAAAATAATTGTGAAGGCGTATGTGACAAGTAATCTTGTGTTTTGTATCACGTTTTATCCAATCATCTATCTATACTATATATTAAAGCCGGAGAATTTCGAGCCTCCACGTTAATTCTGGCCCCACTTTATTAAGAATTTTTTATTGTTTTTCCTAATTATGTAAGGTTTACCTTTATCTTTTTTCTTATCCATTAAATATCTATCTTTAAAGGCATATTATTTATCTTTAAAATTTCTTTAATTATCTAATCATCAATTTTATCATTTTCTTACTTACATCTAATATCTATCTTTGAAACAAAATTATCTATCTTTAAAATTTCCTTCTATAAAAGATACATATTAATTAACTTCACTTTTCAGTTCCCATTTTAATCTATTTATATATAAGAATTAATATATAGTATAGAACTATAGATTATAGTATTACACAAATTAACGAAAAAAAATGACCATTACACGTACAGGGTACGGATCTTCAACTAGTACCTAAAAAAACGTTCACCCCACAAAACCCAATCACACGTCGTTTTTTATTATTCAATTTTTAAAAGAATAAATAATCCTCCATAATCCTAAGATTCAAAGATTTTCCCTTTGACACCAAAAAAAAAAAAAATTCAAAGAATTTGATCCATCTTATTCTCCACATTTATAAACCCACCTCTCTTTTTCTTGCAACTTTGAGTTTCCCCCTTCTTCAAGTCTCTTCTTCTAGAATTTCACAATAAAGGAAAAGTTGAACCCCATCTCCTTTCCTGCTCTTCCTCGATTCTTCTTCTAAACTAAGGTAAACTCCATTGTTGAATCTTCAGCAGAGAAATTGCAATTTTTTTATAAACCTCAATACTCGCTTTCAGTTGAATCTGCCATTGTTGAATGCTGACGTTTTTGCTGATGTTTGCAATTCCTGACTTCTTCCTTGCTTGGCTGCTTCTAAGAGAAAGTTTTGATCTTTTCTTATCTTTGCAGTCAATTTCAAACATAATAATTACAGATCTGATCTGGGCTTATATAAGAGGCAGACGACGGATTTTAAAGTCGTTGTGAATTAGTTCATCTAATTCTCTACAAGAAACCGACAGCCCTGTTTTTTACAACCGCCTTCAAAACCCAATTCCGAGAACAATTGAACCCTAATCGCTCTCAAGTGAAGCCCTATTCTTGCAAATTTCCTGAAGATCAGAAAGGGGGGTCGAAAAATGTTGGGGGAATTCATCAGCAAAGTTCTTGTGTAAGTCCAAAGATCGAATCTTTCTTCCTCTATTATCAATGAACAAATTGATTTGGGTTTTTGTTGACTGTTTGAGGTTTTGTTTCAGGATGATTCTTGGGTACATGTATCCTGCTCTTGAATGTTTCAAAACGCTGGAGAAGAACAGAGTGGACACCAAAGAACTCCGATTTTGGTGCCAGTATTGGTGAGTGATTAAGCGTTAATTAATGACTCTGTTTTCTGATAATTGCTGGTCTTATTCGCCATTGTCGTCGACCTTTTAGTTCCATGGTGATGGTGATGAGTTTAATTAATGATCTTGATAGGAGCTTTACACCTAAACCCATTTACTTTCTTCCATTGATTATTGACGATCTTCTTCAGAAGAAGACAAGCAAAGATGTGGATTGCACTAATGGCTTTTTTTTGCTTAGAGAGAAAAATTGCGGAAATTAATGGGTATTTTTTAAATTCATTCTACGAGCTTTGACCCATTCAAATAATTAAGCGACAGGTCATTTACTAATCCGTCAACTACATTAATCCATATATTTATCCGGATGGAAATCATTAATTTAACTCATGGGTTTGGAAGATGGGAAGTTGAGAGTTGGTTATCAACTACATTTTTACATGAGTAATTTAAGGCAGCGTTACGCCTGACGTCACGAGAAGTTGAGGTGGGCTTGAATTAGGCTTGAATCTGACGAAAGCATCATGCGATGGGTCACAAGTATTAGGTTTTTACTGTCACCATTGGCAATTGATTGCAAGATGTGCATCTTGTTTTGCCGTGTGGATCATGTTCATGTTCTCCACTTGTCCAATTTTTAGTAGTAATATTTTACCAATTTTCATGAGTAGTTAACAGGGCTAATGATGATTTTGTAGGATAATCGTTGCCTTGCTCTCAGTATGTGAGAGATTTGGAGACATTCTAATTTCATGGTGAGTTGATCGAGTTCAGTATTTCTATGTTCTTATGCTCATGGGCAATAGTAACAAATCCCTGAAAAATATTTTAACAGGGTTCCTTTATACGAGGAGCTGAAGCTAGCATTCATCATATATCTGTGGTACCCAAAAACTAAGGGAACGAGCTACGTGTACGAGACCTTATTGCGACCGCTCGTTTCGAAGCACGAAACCGAGATCGAGAAGCATCTAAAAACCCTAAGAATGAGGTCCTGGGACTTGGCCTTGTACTACTGGCAAAACTGCACTGAGCTGGGACAAGGTGCATTTTTCCAGATGATGGAGTACATGCTCAAGGGTCGAACCAATACAAATGAGCTTTCAAAGGTAATTCTTCCTTTGTTATGAAAAGCCCACATAAGTCTAATCAAGAAACTAACGAATATATAAGTAATTTAATATTAATGCAAGGTGGAGTATATAGTTTATAGTCACCATCAGATAAAGCTTCTTCTTTGCTTTTGGTCTCAAAGTTGTGCTCCTGTCTGCCTTGTTAAAATTTAAAACAACTCTAGTTGTTGAACCAACGCATAAGAATTGAGACCCCTTTAAGGAATAATTTGCCTTTATGTTGATGGACCCACGCACATAGCAATCAAGCTTTAGGCCTTTTGACATGCCTAATAATATGTGTCGTGTTATTTAATCATTAGGGCGGTCCTACCAACCTTTCAGATCGTTTACGCCGGTTTATCTGATTCGCAATCCTTGTTTTATGTTAAAATCGCAGAAGAAGACGAAAGAACAACGACCCAAGGGGAAATCTAGTCCGCCACCGCCGCCCATGCCGATGGAGTACTTCCCGTCTTCAGCTTCCCAAGTCGAGGTCCCGTCGTCTCCGGGTGGGCTCTTCAAGCGGTGGCGACAGCAGCCGTCAGCGCCGCCCATGCCCCAGTCGGTGTTTCGGTCGGTGGCGCCAATGCCGGGAGTCGAGACAGTGGAGTTGGAGCCTGATGAGGCCCAGTCAGAATATGTACACGTCGAGGAGTGGGCCGAGACCATCCCAAATAATGGGCCGAAGCCCAAGTACACATTGGGCCGCTTGCGACTCGGAAAGACTAAACCATAGTGGGGTACACAATACAACAGCTTAACCAACTTGACATTTGTTCATCTCAAATTTTATTTTTGTACAAAATTGGCACAGTAGAGAAGGAATAATCCAACATTTTACCATTTTTTTTACAACTCTTTATCATCCATTTTGTATAGAAGTTCTCTTTTCAAATAGATAATGCTTGTAAATATGAGATAAAGAGTTATTTCAAGATGATTATATTCATCCATATTAACTTCATAATCTGGATCTCGCAGCAATTAAATGTCATATTCTGTCATTAGGAGCTGTAATACAAAACAATCTTCATCATTCCTTTTCTATGTAATATTTTCTATGATGGTGAATCTAAAATTAGCAAATTTATCAAGTAGATATATGTGACTTAATGCCTTAAATCTAAATTCAAGGTACCTCAATCTCACTGACATTAGTCACGGTGCGTATAATATAAAACTAGAGGGTAGAATGCGAACTTTTAATAAAATTTGGGAAGCGAGCAGGATTTGTAAGAGTTGAGGGGTACAATGCGCAATATCTGAACATGGATATTTGTTTGGTGCCCAACACTCTAACAACCACTCTGCTTATCCGCTTCCCAACTCCAAACATCCATCACTCGCCAACCATTCACACACCAGCTTCTAGCTTTCTCTCTCGAGAGGAACACAGAATCAATGGCGTGCTCAGCCACTTCCCCCGCTCTCCTCTCCTCCAACAACAACCCCAAGGCATTCGCCTCCGCCAAGTCTTCTCCATCGGCGTCCTCTTCGGTTTCCAGAACTCACTCCAAAACCCTAGCTCTATCGACCTCGTTCAATGGCGCTCGTCTTTCTTTCCCCCGTGCTCTTTCCTCCCGCTCCTCTCGCTCGTCCCGTCGTAGCTTCGTCGTTAACGCTGTAAGTCCGATCTCAATTCTCTTCTGGCGGAGCTTTTTTCTCATCTCCGTTGTCGGATCTGCGTCCTTTTACATTCTGGTTACAAAATGTTGGAATGTTTGTGTTGTTTGGAGACTCTGGATTGCTTCTGCATTGGTGTTTTAGTTAGGATTTTAGCAGTTTTTGGTTTTCCCTCAACATCTGGATGAGAATTTGCTGGATTTGCTGTTTAATAAGTGGATTTTGTATTGAATTCAAAGGATGATGAATGGACCAGTGCGATTCTTAGTAGGCAGGAGTGTCAAGTTGCTGATGCTAAAGTAGTTCTATACTGACAGCAGGTTTTATAAAAGGATTGTTTTGCTTGCCTTTTTAGCTAATGATAGTAGCTTTTGATTGCTCTTCTTTTCATTTGAGTAAGTAGCAATGTGTTTATTGAACTAGTGAAAGAGACTGGCATAATTTTAATTTGTTGAACGAACTGGTGTAAGAAAATAGTTTTCTGCTTGTTGAGCTGAGTTACACGGTGTCCCTATCTCATATCATCTCAGTTCAATGGCATTTATATTCACTAGAGTAACTGAATAAGTGATCCTGTTCTTAAAATGTTTCAGCAGGATTTCTGATACTTGTCTGTTGAAGTTTAGTAAGAATACCACCTGATTAGTTTTGATGCCTTTGCTGTCTAAGTACCTTGCAGTGATTGTTTGTCTGTTAGCTTGTCTCTTCTATTAATCTTGTGATGATTAGCTGTGGCTCAGATATAAACAATCGTCTTTGCCCCTTTGTGCAGAGTGAAAAGCCTTTGGTCGGGAATGTTGCTCCAGATTTTGAGGCTGAGGCTGTTTTTGACCAGGAATTTACAAATGTATTTCACTTCTTAATTCTTCGTCTTAAAGTTCACCTTTAGTTTCTGGAAAGTGTTAGTTGATTCATTAGTGATTTTGAGCTATGGGGGATCTGTATAAATTTCAATATGATTCAGTCTTAGGATCTCTAATGGGGGAAAGAGATTCTGATTCTTTGAAAATAAGTTGTTGAATGTATCTTCAGAGGTTCCTCGGGCATTAACTCACTTTCTTTCCTGCAGGTTAAACTATCCGATTATAGGGGAAAGAAATATGTTATCTTGTTCTTCTACCCTCTTGACTTCACATTTGTTTGTCCAACTGGTTAGTTTGATTTCAGTTTTACTCAAGCTCCTTGTCCCTCCCAGTAGTATAGTATTTTCTTGTTTAACCTTTTCACTTGTTTACAGAGATTACTGCCTTCAGTGACCGTCATGCAGAATTTGAGAAGTTGAACACTGAGATTTTGGGGGTATCCGTTGACAGTGTTGTAAGTGTTTATGAGATTACATATCCTTCCAATTTTGGAATGTTAAGCGTGCCTTGTAATTGTGCATGTTTGCTATTTAGCTCTTTCTCAATGAAAGCATGATAATGGGAAGCTGAACCACCCTTCTCTCTGTCAAACCCAAAACGACATTTCTATTCTCGCAATGTAGAACGCAGGACTGATCAAAATTCAGAACTGAGTGAATAATTGGAGAATTCATAGAGAAGAGATTATGGTATTGATTGAGCTAGAGAAGTATTTAACACCACACAGTTTCTTTTGACTTCCTACTTCTTTGAGTTTCTTTTCTTAATTTATTTGATCATGACATTCCTGAAACTTTAGTATTTGTCAGTAAAGTTTCCCCCTTTTCTTCAAGAATATCTTGATAACATGTACCGCTTTTCTATTTCCTTATTGTTTACTGAACTCAGTTATGCAGTTCTTTTCATTTGAGAGCGACTAGTGAAGAATTGCCAAACTTCTTTAAGTTCATCTTCTTTGAGGATTAGAATTGCTAACGTGTGATTTATACTTCTTTTGTTGCTTGCTTCTGCTATATTATGCTCAGCTTCCTTGTTAATGTGCCTGTAGACTACTTACTTGAATTAAGTTGATCTGATGGACCTTTTTCCTTTTTGTGTTTTCTTTTTTATGCTTACCCTTTTTTCTCGATGTCATGATGTGCATACATTGAGTTAATAAATCATTATGTGATTTATTGGCTCTGATAAAGGAAACAAGAATCATGTAAACGTAAAGGAGACAACTGTGCTTATACGTGTTTTGTCCTTCTAGTTCTCTGTTATTCTTATATCCTTGGACCATTGATTTTTATCCTGTCTTCAGTTCTCGCATCTCGCATGGGTTCAAACAGATAGAAAATCTGGTGGTCTGGGTGACCTCAACTACCCTCTGATTTCTGATGTCACCAAATCGATTTCCAAGTCTTACGATGTGCTGATCCCTGATCAGGTATGTGATTAGTAATCTTTAGCAAAGTCATCAAGTAACATAGGCTGATTAATGCTAACAAAGAAAGTCACTTGTCAGCTGTGTTTAGGAAATTGTGATTGCCAAAAGAATGCACCTTTGGATCCTTTCCATTTGCTTATTCATGTTAAAGCTTACTGTAACCAATCTATCTATTTCTTTTTTCGTCTTTGTATCAGGGTATTGCACTCAGGGGACTCTTCATCATTGACAAGGAGGGAGTTATTCAACACTCTACCATCAACAACCTTGCCATTGGTCGAAGCGTTGATGAGACACTCAGGACCCTTCAGGTATTCATTGATTTCATAGGTTAATGTTTTTCAACTTCTCATTGATTATTCACTATACTACACAAAAATGGAGAAAAAGGCTACACCAAAATGCAGGCCTACTCCCAGAAATGTAGAGAACAGACAAGGAAATGAGACCATAATAGTAATATCTCTACATGTCTTTCTTTCAAGACCTATTCGACTTGAGAAATGCTTTGTATAAATTTTTTGTCTCTGGTATGTAAATGCTACTGATTTGGTGCCTTCTGGTAACATAGTTCATTCATTCTCGTTTTTGCTTTGCAGGCATTGCAATACGTGCAAGAGAACCCAGATGAAGTGTGCCCAGCTGGATGGAAGCCCGGGGAGAAGTCAATGAAGCCAGACCCCAAGCTCAGCAAGGAATATTTTGCAGCAATCTAAGGTAAAAAATGCTGATCGTTTGAGGATCTAGGGTATTTTTTGAACTATTTATGGAGAATGCACTGAGTTTGTTCACATCACCTTTGAGTTTTCAACTAAGTTGTTATGAACAAAAGTCCTCCCTATCACCTGAGAATCTTCGGTGTGTCTTGTTCACAGCCTCTGTTGATTATTAAATGGATGTTTGGATGGTGTTTTAATATGTCAACTGTATCTGCAGCTTACCAATTCCATCTGAAGATATGTTAGGTTTAGACTGTTTAGTTATGAAAAATCTGAATCTAATCTAGAAAAACTAGATTGGCATTTCTGATCGGATTTGTTAAATGAAAAAAAAAATTGAATAATCAAAGGATCATCATATGAGATTATGAGGTGATCCGTGATTGGTGAGGGTTCGGGAATTTTTTAGATTGGGCTAGGAATTAATCAATTCAACTACTCAAGTAGTTTCAAACTTGCCTAAATCAACAATTATGATCACGTTTCAACCGAAAAGAAAACTATTATAATAATCACGAATCTTTGTATTAGAGAAAAAGGCTTTTTTTGTGATAAAAAAAATAAGTGTGTGGTTCGTGATAGATATAGAGTTGGTCCATGCCCGTACTCGACGGTTGGGAATAAAACGTCCGACACGTTGCTGGGCTGCCCCTCCAACCACCGTCCTAGCTGTTGGGCCCCATTCTGCCCTTTCTTCCGTTCACACGTCTCTCACTAAATTCTCTACATAAACTATTCCAATCATTTTTCACGTAAAAGTCGTCAAAATTGTGTGTAGTGTTTATTGTTACAAGTCGATGGGCCTTCTTAGAGCATGGATTTGAATGGTTAGGTTTTTGGGGTAGTACTTTAAGATTGTCGTTTGTACATTGAGACTGTCGTTTTGAATTTCACGGACGATAAGGGTTTCTTGCGAGTAGAGTTAAAACAGCCGTTAGAAATCGATGGCACATGCAGAAGTGATACCAATTCAAGTTATATAAAGGATTAGCAACGACGTAATTATCCGTTTCGAGTAACATTAATTACAATGTGTAGACATTAATCTTTTTCTAATGCTGATAAATCCCTTTTCATTGATAAACTCCGGGCTCATAATTTGCTTGATAAGAGCTAAGAATCAAGTAAATCGGCTTGTATTGACGACCTCAATCCAATGAAAAAAGAATGTTGAAACTCAGATTTTCCACCCAACTAAAAGGCAACGGCTTCATATATTTGAGGCCTCTAAACATTCCATAACCTTTCATGTTATTAAGTTGGAAAAACGACATTATTTTGATGAGCAATTCTTATGATTTGTAACCATGTACAAAAAGTGGTCCTTGAATGTACGTGGTCTAGAGTCCATATGCTTACAAGTTAATTTCTTGTGACGATTATACTCACACAAATCTTCCATGGCCCACTACAATGACCGTAAAGAGACAAAAACTACCTTTGGAAATTTCAGTCACAGCTTGAACACTTGATTAATTCTCTTGTTTTGGTGTTCCACTTGGATGTAAAAGATGGGTGTCACGGACTTATAGTTGATTGTCCTTTCACTATGAGTGCGACCAGACCCAGCACCACATGTGGGCATTTGGACCGATCTATTGAGGAGGACTCGAGTTCTACGTGTGACTCTTATCATGTTCCATTTTTTTGCATTGTCTTGCGTTCTAAATGTTGCAAGAGCTTGCCTCAAAAAAAATAAATGTTGCAAGAGCTATTTGCATTGTGTGGTATTTTCGCTTTACTCATGTGATAATCTATGGACCAATAAATTAGGTGGTGTAAGTACAGCAAGGATCCTCTACTCCTTTCTATACTCCCCTCTATACTCCACTTCCTTATTTATGCTACAAAATAATAATAATAAAATTTTATAAATATATTTTCATGTTAACAATACTTAGTCATATATATTTGTACATTTCTTATCATAAAAAATTATCATTAATATTGTTTTACATTAAAATAATGGAATATATCATATTTTTGACATTTAAAAAATATTGACTAGGAGTTTATATCATAAAATTATACTAGTATATAAGAATAACCATTTATACACAAAAATAATTTTTATAATTTTTTTCATTATGATTTTATGGTATAAATAATAAAATGGAGCATGGAAGGGAATAGGGAGAGGAGTAGAAGATCTTGACTGGTGTAAGTTGAGGAGCACGGTCCAAGTGGTTGAGGTATTGAGGGAAAAACCTAAGGTCGTCGTTTCGGCACCCAATAACTACTCTGAACTAGTTCAAGTAAATATTTGGACTACCTTTAATCTTATCGGATAAAATTTTTATGGGTGGTGTGCATGCTTATAAGTTCAAACACATGAATACGATTATATCCAAAAATTATTTGGAAATAAGAGAAGTATAGTCCATGTCTTCAGACATTTAGTCAATCGGTTAAGCTTCTAGTGTAGTATCCAAAGGTCTCCGGTTCGATTTTCATATGTGGTACCTTCCACCAAAAAAAGAGAGTTGGTCTATTAATTTTATAAGTTATATTACGTTAGGACTCGTCTGATATTGAAATAAAAATATGAGATTTCATGTATTGATATTGATATTTTGTACAACTGATATCAAAATATTGAACATGACTATATATACGAGTGATGTTTTTGATATAAGCATTTTTTGAGGGGTATCAAAATAGCATTATTTTTTTTTTTTTTGAAAAGGTAAGAATTAGGAGATCCCCTTCAATGAGGACGTCCTATAGCGTCCTGACGGACGAGAACTTGAAGTTCTAAGTGATTCTTAATGGAACCCACATGGAGACTATGGCCCAACTTAGCAATTTTATCGGCCATAGTATTGCAGTTTCTGTCCACATAGCATTATGATATACATACCTCATATTCTAAATATTCGATATCTTGATGTGGATACCAAATAGGCACTTAGTCTAAACTTTTGGTGTGAGGACCAAATTCCAACAATTTACAAACTTTAATGATATGGCATATACAAAGTTATTCCAACCGGTAGTTTTAACTATATCGGATTTAATTAGATGGATTTTTTATTTTATTTATTTAAGGATTTAAATATTTTTTATGACGAGTTTATACATATCATTTTATAGTTTATTTTTCAAAATCGAGAAACCTATTCTATGTATTTAGGAGACAGGATAGAAAGACAATAAGTATATATGATGTTAATAGAATGATAGGTAGGGATAAAATGGACCCGAAAACAAAACGAAACGAAAAATTTATCATCTTATATAAAACAAGTGGTATTTCCCTTCATTTGCTAATTTGGCGAAATTCACTCAAGTATGATATATAATTACAACCCAAAAATTGTTGAGCATAATTGTTAACGCCTGGAACGATACTTTTATTTTTTTTGAATATAAGGATAATTCATTCATGGGATGCTAACACAATAAACAAAATTCTAGGACTAATCTAGAGATTACATAGTTCACTCCAAGTCTAGTAACACAAAATACAAAATTCTAGGACTAGCCTAGAGATTACAGATCGTTGGTAGTGCTTTTTCTCCACCTTGCTCTCAAACAATACCGGAACGATATTGAATTGAGAGTGAATTTTATTTTTTTGGTTGAGATTGAATTGAGTGAATTTGGATATTAGTAATAACTATTTTTAAATATAAAAATTGAGATCCACCGTCTAATAGAAATACTTATGTCAATATACAAACATCCAACTGAGGTTTCTTTGAATTGAAAGTTTCCTCGTGTTAAGGAAATCAACTAGCATGCATGAGAAGGCACTTTGTTTGTGTAATTTAGTTCATTGCAAACTAGTCGTGCTTATTCTGCGACCAAAAAAAAAGTCGTGCTTATTCATAAACACAATACGTCTCTATTGTTGCGTATCATTAAGGGAAGAGTCCAATCTATTGAAAGCTTAGGTTTTAGATAATTGAGGAGAAATCAATCACGTACAAACTACGAAGACGCTCTCTATGTCTGAAAACCAAAACGCTACTCCTTTGGCCTCCCCGGTGAACCACCCTCCTCCGGCTGCCATGGCGGTCGATCAGGATAGTGGTGGCCAACCCCCGGGTAAACCTCCCGATAAGAGTTCGTCTTGGAGGGATGTTGTCTCGGGTGGAGCCGCGTACCCGCAAACGAAGATCAACAAAGAATTCATCAAAGGGAAAACAAGACTGAGTTTCCCGAACGGTGAACTTGGAGATCCGGTCTATAACATTGACGATGATGTGATGGAGGCTCTAGCATCGGTGTGGACGAATTCCGTGGTGGTCAAGCTCCTAGGATCCCCTGTGGCGTTTCAAGTCATGGAGCGGAAGATTCGTGAAATGTGGAAAACAGAAACCCGTATGCAGGTTATCGATTTGTCATGGGGGTGGTTTCTGGTTCGATTTGAAAGGGAAGATGACTATTTGAAGGCGCTGACATACGGGCCGTGGACAGTGTTCGGTCGGTGCTTGATAGTCAAAGCTTGGACCCCGAAGTTCAGGACGGCAGAACCGATCATGTCGACCCCTACTTGGGTTCGAATCTCGAACCTCCCGATGACCCTCTACGAGGAAACAATCTTGTTGGACATGGCTCAGGGGATTGGCCAGCCAATTCGGGTGGATCCAAGGACGTTGTACACGTTCAGGGGGAGGTTTGCTAGAATTTGCGTGGAAGTGGATCTCGAAAAGCCTTTGAAGGGTACTATTTGTGTCAATGGCGAGACTTTGCTAGTCGAGTACGAGGGACTTCCGACTATTTGTTTCGATTGTGGGAGGTTCGGCCATCTCAAAAATCACTGTCCGTTTCGGTCGGTGCAATCGGAGCTAAGCGTGATGCCCTCAAAGTCAAGTGCTCAGGCTGCGTCCCCGGTGACGGTTGGTAATAACCCTAGTGTTGCGCCCGGGCCTTCTAGAGTCTTTGGCACGAACGGCTCCGGCGAAGTCAATACCGTCGCCGCCGAGAGGACCAAGACGGCGCATGAAGCAGCTAGGACGGGCAAGGGGATCTACGGCGAGTGGATGATACCGGAAAGGAAACCGCGTCCAAACCGGGGAAATCACAAGATTAGTGGGGAAACCAACGCTGAGACTGGGAAGAATGGCCAGAATAAGGAAAGTTCCCGTAATTCTAGTAAGAGCAAGGGTGCTAACGGTACTACGTCGGCTATGGTAAATCGTTTTGAGGCGTTGAATGTGGAGGAGGATGGGAAAGTAAATCCCGAAAATAGTGGCGTGAGTTCTAAGAAAGGGAAGGAAGTTGTGCTGTTTAATTTTCCGGTTTTTAAAGAGAAAAATAAGGAATTTGTTTCCAAAGATAAAAAGAAAAATAACAAGAAATATATGGCCACTAAGGATCACGTTTTTGTGGAGGTTTCGTCCGAGGAGAATTTTCAAGTGGGGTCCATGAGCGTAGTGGAGCGGGTTAACCCGGTTTTCGGGTCGGATAGTCAAGAACCAAAGGCGCCAGGCCTTGATGTCGAGCCTCAGAAGAGACGTGAAAGGAAGTACCGGAGACGTGGAAAGGCCTCAACACAGGCGTCGGATGATCTGGGGCTGGTTGCGGCGATCTTTGAGAAGAAGGATGAGGTTGCAGAGGCTAACTACGCGGCTTCAGGAAAGAGGCGGCGTCAGGATGAGGAATCTGTCAATATCGACACGGGCTTTCGGACCTCTTCGGTCGCTAACCCGGGCAGCGAGCAAGGTCATGACCCGGGAGACGACGGGAATGGGCCGAAAGAGAAGGAGGAGTCGTGCAATGCGGTGGTGAACACGAACCCGCTGTTTGTGATGGAGGATGAAGAGAACCAGGGTTCCACCGAGACGTTAATGGGTGATAGCAGCGATGTCCCTAGGGACTCGAACTGCTGATTTTCTTGCTGTTCTCTATTTTAACCTTAATTGTTTTTACATGAATACTCTCATGTGGAACTGTTTCGGTGCAGGAAAGCAGAGTTTTTGTCGTGCAATTAGATACATGTGTAAAGCTCATCAAGTCGATGTGTTGGCCCTCTTTGAGACGAGGATTTCTGGTGACAGAGCTAGTCTGGTTTGTGAGAAAATTGGTCGCTTGGGTTTTGATGGCTGTGAAGTCGTTGAGGCTCGGGGTTTCGCCGGCGGTATTTGGCTTTTCTGGAGAGTTAGCTCGGTGGCTTTAACGATTATCTCTAGGGATGATAACTTTATCCATGCTTCTTTTCGGGGTCAGCATTCGGCGGTTCACTTGTTTGTTGTGTATGCTCCTCCTTCTGTCAGTCGTCGGGTTGAGTTCTGGAGGGCTCTTGAAAGAGAGATCAAACAGCTTAACGGCCCGGTTATTGTGGGTGGCGACTTCAATTGTATTCTCTTTAACCATGAAAGTCAGGGTGGCAGTGGTGGTTTGCACGCTGATTCTCACACGTTCAATTCTATGTGCAACAAGTTGAGCTTAGTTGATTTGTGTTTCTCTGGCCCAAATTTTACTTGGAGCCACAGGCTATCCCATTCGATGGTGGTGCACAAGAGACTCGATCGTGTGTTGATGAATTATGAGGGTCGGGTTCTTTGGCCGGATGCGAGTGTTCGTCACTTGCCTAGGTTCTCGTCGGATCATCATCCGTTATTGTTGTCTTTATGTCCGAAAGTTTGTGTGAACAAGGAGAGGCGGCCTTTCCGTTTTGAGGCTGCGTGGCTCACCCATGAGGATTTCGGTAATAAACTTAACGCTAGTTGGCGTAATGACGTGAGTACGCCTGTGGCGATGAATGGGTTAAGAGCGGACCTGATTGTTTGGAACAAGGAAGTGTTCGGCAATATTCATAAACGTAAAAAAGTCTTGCTTGACAGGCTGGAGAGGGTGCAACGTGATCTGGGCTCTGCGACGTCCCCAGGTATGTTGGATTTGGAGGGTCAGATCCAAAAGGATTTGGAGGCTGTTCTCGAACAGGAAGAGTTATTATGGCTTCAGAAGTCTAGGGAGCTTTGGTTGTGCGATGGAGATCGTAACACGGCTTTCTTTCACGCGTCGACTGTTATCCGTAGGAGACAGAACCGTATTGAGTGCTTGAAAGACGACTCTGGGACGTGGATTGATAAGAAAGAGGAGTTGAAGTTGATGGCTACTGAGTATTACATGAAGTTGTATACGGCTGAGAGCACAGACTTGAGTGCCTATCCGAGCATTGGAGTCGGTTTCCCGTGCTTCGATTCTGGGCATTATGCGGGCCTGTCTCAGCCGGTTACTGAGGAGGAAATTTGGAGGGTTGCTAAGAGTATGGGATCTTGGAAGTTGCCAGGCAAGGACGGGTTTCAGCCAGGATTTTTCAAGCAGTGTTGGAGCATAGTGGGCAGATCTGTTTGAAACTTTGTTCGAGATTTCTTTCGGAGTTCGAGACTCCCTACGGGATGCAACGACACCTTGATCGTCTTGCTCGCTAAAGTGGCTAAGCCGGAGATGATGAGTCAGTTTAGACCGATCAGTTTGTGTAACGTGATTTACAAGATCATCACGAAGATTTTGATGAACCGGATCCAACCCTTTATGCCCGAAATTATTGGGCCTACTCAGGGAAGTTTCGTGTCGGGTCGCTTGATTACGGATAACATTGTTGTTGCTCAGGAGGTGGTGCACTCTATGAAGAGGAAAAAAGGCAAGTCAGGATGGATGATCTTGAAGCTCGACCTTGAGAAGGCGTATGATAGGCTGAGTTGGGAGTTTGTG
Source organism: Polygonum maritimum (assembly GCA_963924305.1). NCBI lineage: Eukaryota > Viridiplantae > Streptophyta > Magnoliopsida > Caryophyllales > Polygonaceae > Polygonum > Polygonum maritimum. Next base: position 6,691,297 of record OZ002729.1, on the reverse strand, counting down.
AAAGATTCGCTTCTTGTCGCTGGATTACCGAGCGTTTGGGTGGAGTGGGGATGGTCTGTGTTACTTCGCCTCGTATGCAAGTTCTCTGGAATGGTGAGATGGCAACGCAGTTCTCGGCATCGCGGGGTGTGAGGCAGGGCAACCCTATCTCTCCATATCTCTTTTTGATTTGTATCGAGCGCCTCAGCCATATCATTTTGAGTGCAGTTGAAGAGGGGTCTTGGAAACCGATTAAGGTGACTAGGGATGGTCCGAAGTTATCTCACATTTTTTTCGCGGATGACATCTTGTTGTTTGCGGAAGCTTCGGTTAAACAAATCCGGGTCATCAAAGGCATCTTGGACGCGTTTTGTGTTGCGTCTGGACAAAGAGTTAGCCCGAGCAAATCCAAAATCTTTGTTTCCAGTAATGTTTCTAGGAGAATCAAGAGAAGATTGAAGGCTGTGAGTGGTTTTCATGTAACGGATGACCTTGGTACCTACTTGGGTATGCCTATTGCACAAGTCTGTTACCAAGCACACTTTTGATCACTTGTTGGATAAGTTTAACTCGAAGTTGTCGGGATGGCGTACTAGAACTCTTATCTTTGCCGGCCGTGTTACGCTGGTGAAATCGGTCATGACATCCATCCCCGTCTACTCTATGTCGACGGCCCTAATGCCGAAGAGTTTGTGTACGAAAATTGATAAGATTAACCGTGCTTTTATATGGGGCAGTACTCATGAGAAGCGTCGTATGCATAAGGTTGCTTGGGATATTGTAACGAGACCAAAGTCTCTTGGTGGGCTGGGAATCAAATCGATGCGGGAGATGAACCTTGCACTCGTTGCCAAGCTGGGTTGGCGCTTTCTCATGGAAGATGGGGATCTCTGGGTCTCGGTGTTAAGTAAGAAGTATGTGGATCGTGCTCTTGGAAGGACGAGCTCGTGTTTCAACGTGTGGAAGGGCATTCATGCGGGTTTTTTGGAGATCTTGAACAAGGGTACGAGATGGCTGTTGAGGGATGGCAACTCCTTCCGGTTTTGGACCGATAGATGGCTGCTTGATGTCCCTTTGGAGTCGATCGCCAACCATCAGATTAGCCCGGAACAAGGTGAACAGAATGCGTGCTCTTATTGGATGGGTCCTGGAGGATGGAACTGGGAGGAGTTGATGCCCTTGTTGCCCACTAGTGTCATGCTCAAGTTAGCGGCTGTGACGGTTATGGAAGGATCGGATGGGGTTGAAGATGAAGTTTGTTGGAGATTTGCCGCCGACGGCAACTATTCGGTGTCCTCTGGGTATAACTTAGTTTGTGGGTTTGCTGACTTTCCTAACATGGATAAATGTTTTTATGATAGGTTATGGAGAAGCTTGGTCCCGGAGCGAGTTCGATGTTTTGTGTGGCTAGCTAGTACCGGTGGAGTCCTTACGAACGTGGAGCGGTGCCGTCGTCATTTCGCCAACGATAGTCAATGCCCGTTTGGCTGTCCGGAGGATGAATCGCTTGAGCACATGCTCCGTGACTGCATTGAGGTACGATCGGTTTGGTGTGCTCTTGATGCTACTAATGGCTACCATGACTTTTTCCAGGATAATTTTGCTATTTGGTTGAGGAAGAACATCCTGTTGCATAAAGCCCATGATGATGTGGCTTGGTCTTCCATATTCCCTATGATGTGGTGGTGGACGTGGAAGAGGCGTAATGCCAAGGTTTTCAATGCGATCGAGCCATGTGTGGACAAGAAGGCATTTATAATGGGCAAAGCTAAGGAAGCCTACGTGGCCATGAGCAAAGCTTCTACTGCCAGCAAGGAGGTTCGGCCAAGGGTCCAAGAGATCAGCTGGAGTAGACCGGAGGTAGGAACGATCAAGATTAACACGGATGGAGCGGTGAGAGATGGGGTGGCGACCGCCGGTGGTGCTCTTAGGGATAGTAATGGTAAGTGGGTGGGTGGTTTCGTTCACAATATAGGGGCTTGTTCGGTTCCTATGGCGGAGCTTTGGGGGATTTTTAATGGTTTGAAGTTGGCTTGGGAAGAAGGGCACCGGAAGGTACTCCTTGAGTCGGACTCTCAATTGGTTATTAATCTCCTAAACTCTGGTGTGAAGCGCAACCATCCACTCTTCAGCCTGGTATCTATGTGCCATGGCTTTATTTGTAGGGATTGGTCTATTCAATTCCGTCATGTGTATCGAGAGGCAAACCGCGTTGCGGATGGCCTCGCGTCTAGTGCTTTTTCTTTTCCTTTAGGATTGCATGTATTGAGTGGCCCACCTGAGGGGATTTTCTTACTGCTCTTTGATGATGTAAGGGGTCGGGCTATCCCCCGTATGCTGACTACTTAGCCCTCTTTTTTAATAATTAATAAAACGCCTCCTCGAAGGGCCGGAGAGTGCCGCCTCTCCTTTAACTCAAAAAAAAGATAATTGAGGAGAAAAATCCACATACTTAAAGTCTAAGTACCAATTGCGTCATTCTTAGGTACTTCCTTTGCTTCTAATTAATACTTGAATTTGATTTTTGAACTCGTAGGTACTTTGACATTCTTGTGAAAATGTAGTAGGGTTTTTAACTTATAGCTAGTTTGATCGTGACTTGTGTGACTATGACTATATTGGACATGAATGACTTGTTTTTTCTTTTCTTTCTTTCTTTCAATTGACACTTTAAAATGATTCTTATATATATCTTCATGAGACCATTTGCAATTTCATCCTTATAAGACTTTATTCTAGTGCAAATTCACAAGAAATGATGGGACAAATTGGATTTTTATCTTAGAAAAGTGTCGAACATTATTGTCGATAGCTTTGATTGTTTCAAAATAAGTGTCCCTTTTTATATACTAAATTCTTATTAATTGAGTTCATGAAGATCGGTCCATGATTGGATATTTTTTCGGCCATGATCAATTATATGTGTGTGAATTACCCTTGTCTTCTCTTTCAAACCCAATCAATCCTTCTAAATCTAATCATTCCTTCAGCAAAGTTCTCACATTTTCTCGTTACTCACGTTGTGAGGGATTGTTTACTATTTAAGTTGACAATTTGTGTTTTAATTATTTTATTAGCTTTTATTATATTTATAAATTTTCCTTTTCATTTTGTGGAAATCTCTTTATTCACTAAACATTTTTCGTGGGTATTTTGAAGATCGAAAACTGTAACATCATCACTTATCAATTTCTATTATATACTCCATATTGAAAGTTTGCATTTAATCACCCCTTATTTTACACTTGTTGTATTTAACCACCATTTATATTTTTTTTCTACACTTAACCACCTCTTATCTGTAAATAGTTGCATATAACCACCCATTTGAGAAAAATGGTATTCTCTCAAAAGTAAATGACATTTTTGCCATTAGTTTTAATTTTAGTTTTATAAAACAAAAAAGAATTATTAAATTCATATAGTATCTTCCAATTGAAAAAATTAGTTTCGGATCCTAAAACTCCTCTAAAGTTGTATAGTTGGTTTTCGATTTGTATCTCCCAACTAAAAAAATAGTTTCGAATCCTAACACTCCTCTAACGTTGTATAGTTTTTTGTGTTGAAACCCGATCCGAAATCAATGGGTCAAAGAGAGACTCGACTCGATCATTTATTGGATAAAACTTGAAACCTAAGTTCTGATGAGTCTACTCGAAATACTATTTTGTAAAAATAGTATATCATTCATAATTGAATAATCTAAATATTTTATTATTAAGATGGATACATAAATAATAAATTTTCTTTTATTATAATAATTAAAAAAAATTAATTCTATTAATAGTTAGGTCAATCCAAATTCATACGAACTCGAAGTGACCCAACCCGAACATGTAATAGAGGGATTGATATTTTTTATATAAACAATGGGTGGTTAAGTGCAACTATTTGTAAATAAGGGGTGGTTAAGTGCATGAAAAAATATAAAGGGTGGTTAAATATAACAATTTTTAAATAAGGGGCGGTTAAATGCAGAAAGAAATATAAAAGGTGATTAAATGCAACAAGTGTAAAATAAGGGGTGCTTAAATGCAATTTCCCCTTTAGTTAAACTATTAAACCTCGAAGATAGAACGGAGACTAATCATAACTATATACTAAAGTGAAGGTTAGAAATAATATTTAACCCGACACGTATCACCTTCTCATTGGACCGTATCACCCATCTTTATTCAAATTATTCAATTTGTTTAATTGGTTAAAATTTCATTATAGACCCCACATTACAAATCTTCTTATCTACATATTTCTATTTTAATTTTATTTCTAAAAACAATTGGACTTTAAATTTTATACATAATTTTTCTAAAAATCTTCTTATCTACTAATTTCCATTTTAAAAATTATATACTTTCTTCAATTAAAAGTATATATTATAACAGAAAAAATATATCATTAAAATAAATCTCATAAGAAGCAAATTAACTTAAATAATATAAAATTTTATATCAAATTATTCTTTTGAATAACATTATATAAAATTTAAAATAAGTTTTTTTGCTATGTCAATACTAGTTTAACCTAAATCTAGAGTATTCCAAAACCACAAATACGATGTATATATAAGCATAAATGCTAAACATCACCAACCTTCATCACCAATTTATACATTTGGACTTAAATACCCCTTAATAAATAATTACCCATGAAAAAAAGGAAAAAAGAAAATTAAGAAGACAAAAAGGGGAATTGCTTTGCTGGAAAATTCGCTAGAACGGGACGTCAAGTCCGTGGAATCCTCGCTCCAACTGCAAAATTGATAAGTCATGTGCTAACATACCAAAATTGATGAACAGAATCAAAATAGATGAATTGAAGATTAACGCTGAGGTCAAAGTGATTAGGAGTATGAATCGCATTGTCAGATTAGATGAATGGCAGCAAAAGTTTGTGAAGATAGGGAGATTCAAACAAGTTCACCGAATCTGAATCATAGTTTCTCATATGAGGGAGCACAAAATCAGTGATCGATATGCATAGTGTTTGAGTCTATATAAACACTTCAAAGTTCAAATCGGAAGAGAGAGAGGGAGAAAGAGGATTAGAAATAGTTACAGCGCCGAGATCGGATCTGGAAGAAACTTGGAAGGATCTTCGGGCGGCTCGAAGCTGATTTCGAGCGCAAATGAGACGAGTGCAGACGAAGACGATGAACAAGGTGCAGACGAAGACGAAGACGAGTGGAAAAATCTGGCAAGCAGAAACCAGGAACACAAGGTGTGGGCGGCTGCAAGTTCGGGTGTGGGCGGCTCGCCGGTGAGTCCAGGGCGAGGTGTCGGGCGAGCGTCGGGTCGAAGGGCGTCGGGAGGGGTTTGCGGTCGGGGCTGGCGAGTAAGTGAGTCGGGGGGTTCGAAGGGTAAGTGGGTGAGTCGGGCAAGGTGTAGGGCTGGCGTCGGGTGGTGAGGGCGTAGCGGAGCGAGGCCGAGCGTGAGGGCAGTCTACTGAAAGAGTTGGGTGTGGATCCACCGCCGTCTACGCCGCCGATCTCCTCGGTCACGGCTGCTCCGACGGCCTCGAGCACGGACAAGGAGAACGACGGGAAAGGGGTCTGAAGCCCTACCCTGGTTTTTTTTTTGTAAATTTAAGTATACTCTTGGGGTAAACTTGGAAAAAAAAATGGTGATGTTTTTTTTTGGTGACATTTAGCATCCCTCTGTACAGGGACTAAATGTTAAAAGCCGACGCCAATTTTGCATGTCATGCTTCAAACTATCCTTGGTGAGTGCAAAATGCGGCTTTTTTTTGTGTTTTTTTCCCATTCCCTAGTTCTAATTTTGGGTATGAAGTAATAATTGCTAGTTGCTACTATAATAGAACTACGATAATCCATTCATTATTTGTTTTACATGTTCTATAAAAAAAAGTCAATGCAATCCGTATTAGATTATGTTGTTATTCTTTTTCATATTTGCATTTGTTAAAAACTATATAACGTGTTTTTTCACCTTTGTTTTTTTATTCTTAGGCTAAGAACAATCCCGTATTTAAAAAACTAAACCCTGAAAATCATAAAACTAAAAAAAAACACCGAGATTAATCCTATGCAAATCAAATTCACTATAAGTGAGATTTGACCATTTCATAATTGAGGTGTTTGGATTTTTTTTTTTTTTTGGTTGAAATTGAGGTGTTTGGATTTAACCCATGTGCGTTAACAAATTAACATTTATATAGTATTTGATTGATAAACCAGATTGAAGATTAATTACACAAGTGCCAAAATGACCATTTGATTGATACTATCTGAATATTTCTGAAGCAACCATGTACAGTCACAACAAATGTGTACAACCAAACTCAGCCATCCTCCTCCTAACAAACAAATTAAAACAATCCCTTTTTCATTTTCCTTCCAATCACAAACATGCATCATCAATTCAACCATCAAATCCCCATCATGTGGTGCCCTAATCTTACCCAAATCAATCACTTGGTTCTTCTACACCCTAATGCCATATGTCCAGTATAATTTTTTTTTCCTTTTTATGTATGATAAACTTCATTTTTCAATTTCCTTGCTAAGTGTATCAGAAAGAACAACCAACTTCAGGACCATCATCCAAGGGCACACACATTTTCAGCTTGTTCTAGCGCGTAGCTCGGTCTTTCGACTTCTTCCCACACCAACTTCGATGACATCTCATCGAACTCCGGCACGTATTCCTGCTCAATCCCATCACAAAACCGAAAAATACAATCAGCGTCGCAAAGAAAACGCTATAATGCAAGATAATGCATTATCAAGTGTAATCGAGACGAACCCTAAGAACTTAAGCTCCTAAAACACCAAGAAAATGTCAATGATTTTACCTCAAGCTTTCGGATTAATTCCTCCGCGGTTGGTGCAGATACAATGATCCGATCCGCGGGTGGCGGGATAAAGCCTTCATCAAAGGCCTTATCTATGAAAGATAACAGAGAGTTGAAGTAGCCATCAACGTTCAACAGACCCACCTGGATTAAACCATTTAATTAAACCAAAGGTCAATTTAAAAAAGGTGAAGCTACTCTCTTAGGTATTAAGGTAATCATAAAACCAGCCAAGCAAGATCATTTTGTATCTTGGTAATCAAATAACAAAAGTGATCAAATTTTGAATGCTTAATTGCTTCCTTTGACCATGTCTGTCTAATATTTTTCATTGTCCATGTGAATTCAATCAAACAGCTAGCACATGGATTTTTGGTCCTTGGTGATTAGATTCCACAACACAATCTCAGCTAGAAAATAAAATTGAGATTTTCTTAGATCTTTAATGAAGCACGTATAACTCGGGATTTGCTTGTTGATAGGCAACAACACACAAGGAATGTATATCTTTGACTAGTGATAGTATTATATATTCTGTGGCCAGAATCTTACTTAGATTAAACTTTTTGTATGCTTTAGATAATGGCTTCTATCATTATCCCTTACATTATGTAAGATATACTATTACAAATCAATGATTTCTAAGGAATGAAGAAAATGTGTTCATACCGGCTTGCAATGTATGCCAAGTTGTGCAAATGTAACGACCTCAAGAAGCTCTTCGAGTGTGCCAAAACCACCTAAAACGCGCATAAATAGTACAAATTCAAATGATAAACCGAAACTAGCTAGGCGACATTTATTTGGAAGAGTTGAGCTTTAAGATGAAGGAAAGTTTTTGTACCGGGCAAGGCAATGAAGGCGTCAGCTTGGCGCGCCATCTCTGCTTTTCTTTGATGCATGCTAGAAACTGTTTTTACTTCTCCGACAATCGCACCGGTTATCTGAAAATCAAATAGTCATTTCACTTGTAAGAATATGAATTTGAAGATATGCCATCTTTGTGTGTACAGGATTGCTAAATATGTAGTAAGTTCTTACCGCCACTGGCATCAGGCTCTTAGGAATGACCCTGCAATGTCAAAACAACAAACAAAGGAGAAATGGGATGAGATTCACATTTACTAAAACCTAAAGGAATCTCATATAGACTAAGGTTTATCACTTATGTTATATCAAATGAAGAAACTTATACGGCAAAGAATATTTGCCCTTTCCCTTTCTACTAGCAATTTGACAAAGGCATGTTGGTCCTAAAATGCACACATCAAAGAACAAAATGGGCAAATACAAAGAATGTCATATCAAGAAGAATGGATGTTGTTGGCCTATTAATAGTTTGATTGTGAAGGTTAAAACATGACAAACTCGTGAAAATGACGGATTTACGATTAGGTTTTTAAATCCGCTACGACTCTTTTTGTACATTTATTTTCCGTCGCTACACCACACAATAAACCGAAAAACATAAGGCATAATGTTGTTGGTCATGAAGCTAGAGAGAGATGATATACCCCAAGACATGGCCCCCACCATCATGCACGGCTTGAGAAACAAGGCCCATTAGCCCCACCGTTGCTCCTCCATAGACCAAGTCAATCCTTCTCTCTGCCTGCAATTAGTGAGACATTTAATCTACATTTTAGCAAAAAAGGAGAGAAACATGACTACTAACCAAAGCAATCCAAATTCATGGGAGATCTTAAGAGGGCAAAGTAACCAACAACAAGTGTTGTATGTTGGGTCATCATATGCGTCATCATCTATATGCCTATTAAGCACGTTTGCCCTCTCTCTTGGGAGGCAAAAACTTTGCATTAATTAATTGAATAATTAAGTAAAACCCTAATTAATGCATCCCGAGAAAAATGGGCAAGGGGAGGAGAGAGGAAGAATCAGAAACTAAGGGGGAGGGAGGAATTAAGGAAGAGAGATCATGCAAGAAGGCTTGCTCTTCTTGACAGCCTGGCCCCAGCTTTCATACTCTCTTCCGCAAGTCATACCAAACAAACACAACATTATCAACCTAAAATCCCTAAACTGCCCATTTTTCTATTCACAATCACAGGGCTTATTTCATTCATAGGCGGAAGAGACTCCACATGAACTCTATAAAGATGTCATCTTTTCATCATTAAGATTAGTACCCAGATGACCCAACAATGTGCAATCAAACAGGGTTTGCAAGGAACAGAGGAAATCTGAAGCTAACCCAGAAAACCCATTTCCGTTTTGTGATGAAAAAGTTGGGAACTTTCCGGTGAAAGTGAGCCCAAAATCAGTCAGGAAAGAGAACCCATTTCGTTTATCTGGTTCATGAATGGAAAGCCATGAAAAAGGTTGAAACTTTGATGTGAAAGCGAGTCCGAAATCAACCGGAAAAGGAAACCCATTTCCCTTCTCAGATTCATTAACGGATAACATGAAGAAAGGCGGAAACTTTACAGCAAAAGTGAGAGGAAATCAATCAGCAAACAGATGCCTTAAAGCTCTGGGTTTTGAATGAGTTACCAGTTGCTTGCCCAGCTGAATGGCAGCTTCTTGGTAGCTAGATTTCTTGCCAGAGCTGCTGCCACAGAACACACACACTCTCCTGAATTTGCTAGACTTGATTTCTTCCATTTCTCTTTTGTTGTTCTTCTTCTTCGTTTTTCAGCACAAAACACACAAGCTCCTCTTTGTAAAGGGGAGGGGAGAGAAAGAAGAGGGATAGAGGAGGAAATTGGGGAGTGAATAAGAGGAGAGAAAGTGGGGGTATTTATGGTTGTGGGCTTTGCCCAACTGCGCAAGTAATCAGAGCATCTTTTTCCAAATTCCCCGGCATTCTACACATTCCATTTCACACAAGACATTGTACTAGTTTTTTTATTAGGCACTAGGCAGGCCTACATTTGTCTTTTTCCTACAACCTCTTTTTTCACCTTTTTTGTCAATTGGTCAAAATTTTAGCACTAAGAATTGTCCATGACATGATACTTCTAGTGTTATGTACAAGCAATGTAGATTTATGATATTTATAATATCAACTAATCATGTTAGGCCAACACGTATTCATTTACAAGAACTTTATAGGCGTTTTCTATCTAATGTTTAGATCGAGTTTAAGATGAAACTCCATTAAATTTATTTATACATATTCATTTTTACCTACACATTATAAACACACAACAATTAATTGTTCCTCTTTCAAATTAGGTCGCTCCAATTGCACCATCTAGCACTCTTATATCTTCGATGATCTTGATGCTTTCGAAATTAAGGAATTTGTTATTGTTGGACTGATGTTCCCTCGGGATCACTCGAACAATCAAGTGATCTCTCGGGATTAGTCCCATGAGTTTTGATGATGACAAACCCATACATCAAAAATGCATATTATATCAAGTTAAGAAACATGAAACATGCACATGCACACACTAAGTAGAGAGTTGTTGTTCCCCCTAAGACCAATAACTTCATTTGTTGTCGTTCCCCCTGAACACAACACTGATCCTTACCAATTATGTTAGGCAGGACGTTCCCCCTTGGCATAGGCATAATCCTGCATCTCCTTGTGTAAGCTCATCTCTGCAATTTTCCTAACTTCCCCCTTTTGGCATCATCAAAAGGTTAGATCAAACAGAGAATAACACAGAGCTACCACATTCTCAATTGGAACTACTAAAGTTATTTATGCCTGCAAAATTACCACACTGTCACATTGTTCCCAAAGCAAAACATCATAATAGACTTCTAAAGCATCAAACAAAAGAACTCAACAAGACTTTGAAACAATTTTTGTGGGGGATCGACTGCTATGGAGTGAAAAAGAGGGTTCCAATCATGTCTTAGCTACTAGTATAACGTTTCCCTAGTTACCTTTCAGGAGCTTAAGACCTTGATCCTCTTTTGCTTCCACCTTTGAACAAAACATACTATGTTTCATTCTTCTCTTCGTTGATCCTTGGGTAAGGAAACTCAACTTCTCTTGCTGTATTGTTCCCTTTAGAACATCCTTATGCAGTCTTCTTTTGAAGAAAATTTCACTCTTTTCTCTGTTGTTCCCTGGGGAACGAACTTCACTCTTTTCTTTTCTTTTGAGAGAACTTCTCTCTTTTTTCAACTCTCATCTTTTCCCTCTTTTTTTTTAAGAAAACTCTCATCTTTTCTTTTCTCTCCTTGTCTTTCATTGGCACGCACATGGCCACCCACACTTCTCTTCTTGATCCTTAGAACCTGATTATCCATCTTTTTCATTGATCCTTTCTGCAATAGGTACCACGCATCCTAGAGCATAGACATGATATGGAACAAAAACAGGCTGTGTTTGGATAACAAATTAAGGACAAAGACATATAATGTATCCAAACAAAATATGAGGTAGGGATTTTTTACATCCAAGGTAATTGATCCCAGTTGTGGGCTAACAAAAAACGGGTTCATAGGGACCGTTTCCCTGGACAAGGATTAGGGAAGGCTATACAACTGACCATCATTTCGGCTTGTATCAAGGGTTAAACAAGATCAAGCCAGTTGTCTCGGGCTCAAAGAAACGTGCTTTTGAGTTCAATCATTCTAGCCTCTAGCTATTAGAGCATGCAATGTTCCCAACTTCAAGTGCAATATTAGATCACACAGCACAGAGACAACATGTAGCAGCCATTAGAAAGAACGCAATAGATGCATAAATTCCCTATAAGATGCTACCTAATTAGCCAATCATTGGGGGAATAAAGGACCGGGACTTACTTACCTCAAAGAGATCATGCCTAGCAACATCCTTAGATGTTTATAGGACTTTCTATCCCATGCCATGGTGAAGACGTCCTCCATTTGGTCCTCATCTCCATCTCCCATGCATCATCTCATTACTCTTAGGGAACGATCGGGATCATTCCCCCTCAGCTCAAGCACCAACAAGTGAGTTCCTGACTCACCTCCACTTCGAGGCTGTGAGGGATCATTCTTAGTGAAACACCTCTCCTTAGGTTGTTCCCATTGGTCGCACTTTGCAACCTCCTTTGAAGACGATGAACTTTCTCCATGTCTTCAAGCTTTCTCCTTTCAAAGAGTGGGCGAAGCACCATCGGGTGTCCTTTACTGTTCCCTTCGTGACTGCTCACCTTTTCCTGAAAAATCCTAACACAAATCTAGAGCACACCAGGCTCTGATACCAATTGTAGGATCGACGTGTTAGAATACAGACCCTGATCCTAGAGGGATCAAAGAACTGGACAGCGGAAGCAAACAGGAAACAAGTAGCAAGCAAAGTACTGATCCTTAGCAGGGATCAATCTATCACGAAACGGAAACAACACACACAAAGGACACAATATTTAGAGAGGAAACCCAAAGCAACCAACTAGTCACTTTAGTAAAACCTCTACCTTCGTTAGAAGGATTTTGAATCACGTACTCCTGTTATTAATAATCACGAACTACACAAGGCAAGCAAGGATACCAACGTACCTAGACTCTTTCTAGTACTCTCCTAACTTCCTAGCCTAAAGAACGTATTATTAACTCAAAGTAGGCCAAAATCCAACTATACCTCTGAAACTTGACATCTCACCAAGCTTCAATGGTCCGAGTCCTTCACCAGTATCAACAAGTGCGTCTGTTGTTACTGATCCCTGAGACTGTGCTGATTGTTGATCCTCTGACCAACGATGGTGAAGCTTCTTCTCTTAAGCTTCAATGGCCGGTTAAGAAGCCTCCAAAGCTCCTTTAGGACGCCGCCTATCTTCTCTTCGATGAAGTCTCCTTTTCTCTCTAGTAGAAGCACTCCAAAGGGTTCCTTTCGAACAAGTAAAAAACCTAAACTCTATTCCTATTTATAATAGACGAATAGGTCTGATTTGATATTATTTTCTTGCCATAAAATAGTATCTTTCCACCTCACAATCATCCATAAACGGATTTACACAATCAAATCTTCAACAAGATCTTCTATCATATCTTCTTGACTCCTTGGGCTCCAAGTAATGACCAAATCCATAAGATATGCTTCCCATAATTATTATCATCCTTTTAAAGATAATAACAACCTCTTCCAGCTGTTGATACACGTCTTTAATTCAAGGAAACTCGCGCTTTCCTTAAATAGACCTCTATCACGTGGCTGGCTGGCACATTGATCCCGCTGGGACCAATCTCTCTTTCAGCTCTTGTTCTCTGGTTCTCTTGTTCCCTTTGCACCTGTTTTCTCCTGAAACACTTAGGCAAAACTCAAACCATTAAACCTTATGGTGTTTATCATCATCAAAACTCATGGGACTGATCCCGAGAGATCACTTGATTGTTCGACTGATCCCGAGGGAACATCAGTCCAACAATTTCCCCCTTTTTGATGATGCATTTTTGATATAATATGCATTTTTGATGTATGGGTTTGTCATCATCAAAAAGGGGGAAATTGTTGGACTGATGTTCCCTCGGGATTAGTCGAACAATCAAGTGATCTCTCGGGATCAGTCCCATGAGTTTTGATGATGATAAACACCATAAGGTTTAATGGTTTGAGTTTTGCCTAAGTGTTTCAGGAGAAAACAGGTGCAAAGGGAACAAGAGAACCAGAGAACAAGAGCAGAAAGAGAGATTGGTCCCAGCGGGATCAATGTGCCAGCCAGCCACGTGATAGAGGTCTATTTAAGGAAAGCGCGAGTTTCCTTGAATTAAGGACGTGTATCAACAGCTGGAAGAGGTTGTTATTATCTTTAAAAGGATGATAATAATTATGGGAAGCATATCTTATGGATTTGGTCATTACTTGGAGCCCAAGGAGTCAAGAAGATATGATAGAAGATCTTGTTGAAGATTTGATTGTGTAAATCCATTTATGGATGATTGTGAGGTGGAAAGATACTATTTTATGGCAAGAAAATAATATCAAATCAGACCTATTCGTCTATTATAAATAGGAATAGAGTTTAGGTTTTTTACTTGTTCGAAAGGAACCCTTTGGAGT